>JAYMSZ010002818.1:0-11419 GCA_036897665.1 Pelargonium citronellum
ATCAGCAGCGAATTCTTGATTCGGTTGAAGCTGTTTCTGTTAAGTACAAAAAGGTGAGACCTTTGTGATCTTTTTTTGAAATTTGAAATTTGGGTGTGTTTTTGGGGAGGTTCTGGTTCTTGTTGTGCTTGTGGGTTTGATTTTGATTTTTGGTTTGGTTTAGGGGTGTTATGGTTCTTGTGTTGGTTTTGAACCATTTTAGTTATTGTGTGAATTGTTGATGTCATTGGATCATTTGAAGCTTTTTTAGTGTACTAGTTTATGATATTGATGTTGAGTAGGTGGTGGTTTTGCTTGAATTTTTGCTCCAATCTTGGTTGATCAGGTGGATTTTGTTGATTTATGATATGGGATCAGGTGGGAAATTGTTAGATTTAAGTTCTTTATCCATGTTTTAAAAACCAGACCAGGGGTTGAATCGATATGTTGATTGAGCCACCATTTCGACCAAGTACTTGGTGATGCATGTGTCACTAATTAAGAGAGTGTATAATAATTTTAGTTTACAGGAATAAACCCGAATTTGAACACCAACTCAGATTGTTCTAGAACCGGACCTGTTCATCAATTGAAACAATCAAACCGACTAATCTGATTTTCAAATCATTAATTTTTTAAGTTAAAGGTGAATCTTTGGGTAACAATAAGGTAATTGACCTGTGAACTCAAGATCAGGGGTTTAAGTAAGTGAAATCACATCTTTGAGGTCCGATTTCGCTCTCTGAAATGACAATTGACACACCTCATACCATACGAGTCTTGTGCACTGAGCCACCCTAAATCTTAGAGAGTTGACTTTCACTAAGGCTTTGTTTTTTATTATTGGGCCAGTGGATCAAGTAGGCCTTGTCACTTGACAAACAAACCAACATTTGTAAAACCTTGTAAGCCAAGCAAACAAACTCTAATTGAGATGTTCCATTGATTTTGATGATCTCTTCATGGTTTTCAATTTCAGTGCCTTTGTTAAAATCAATTAATCAATGTTAAAATTTTGTTGCAAATTGATAAATATCTTACTCTTTCATTTGAATAAATAGAAGGTAGGAAATTAATGTGTAAAACATTCCGGATTTTGATTTGTTTCCTTCTTTATACGTCTGAAAAATCTGAATCTTTTGATGCATATGATTGCAGTTAGAAAACCTACCAGCCATGGTTGCGGGTGTTTGGTCTAATGATGCTAATATGCAGCTCAAAGCAACAAATGAATTCAGAGAAATGCTCTCAATAGGCGACGAAGGCGAGTTCATAAAGTTAAATGCACAAATTAGTTAGTTGTTCAATTTTAAAGTTCAATCTAGCTATGTGCAACAAATGCTAAGTTTACTGTCGTTTTTTTACTCTATAATCTAGAAATGTATACTTGAAAGTTGACTGATATTGTAATTACTATTATTTTTTTTGCCCCAGAATGGTGCTCTACACTCAAGGCAGCTGTGATTAAGGAGGTTGTACAAACCGGAGTTGTTCCTCGCCTTGTTGAGTTTCTTGTTTGGAAAAATTTCCCACGTCTTCAGGTACAGTAGAATCAGATTCTATGTCATTCACATATGAAACCACCATATATGTAATGTGTCAGTTTCATCATTAACTCGAAAATTATACAGTTTGAAGCAGCTTGGGTTCTTGCAAACATTGCTTCCGGGACATCAGAGAACACAAAGGTTGTTACCGATCACGGGGCTGTTCCATTTTTGGTGCAACTTCTTGGTTCTCCAAATGATCTTGTTCGCGACCAGGTAAGGTTTTAAGTATTATTTAAGATGAATGCATGTATATGTGGATGCATATGGCTTATGTGTTTTTTCGGGTGGGACTGTGCAATGCAGGCTGTTTGGGCATTGGGAAATATTGCTGGCGATTCTCTCGCAACTCGTGATTTTATTCTTCGCCATGGAGCTTTGCTTCCTCTGGTTAACCTTTTGAATGTACGTGCACATGTTACTATTCTGAGAAATGCTACTTGGGTGCTTGCTAACATCTGCAGAGGCGAGCCACATCCTACATTTGATCAGGTTTAAAAACTAATTTGCTATCTCAGTGTTGCACATTTCTGTTTGTTGTTTAGCGTACTCTTTTCTGGATTTTTGTTCGATGTGCACTGATTTTTCATCATGTGCATTCAGTTTCTGCCCCATAAGACATTCTTTTCTGCTCGGTTACATTTAGTTTCTCTTCTATGTACATTTAATTCAGCTGTCCCGTTTTGTCACAAAACTCCAATCTTGGTTTTGATTGCACGTGGCAGTTTTATTTTTCCATCTCAACTCCTTTCATAGCCTTTGTGACTTTTAAGAATATATTTAGTCAGTGTTTCAATTAGAATTTTTGTTGAGGAATGAGAATGAGACTCTCATTGTTCATGTTTAGGTTATGATTTTTTCATCACGAGAATCGCATTCTCATTCCAAATTTTTTTTTTCAAACTCAAATGCTACCTTATTAGTACTACAGAAAGCTGGTTTTGGTTAATATATATTTATGTCATTCCCTTGAGAAAAATGATGGTTTTAATGTAATTTTTGACGTTTGCTGGTTTTATTTTTGCGCCTTATCGCAGATAAAGCCTGCTCTCCCTGCAATAGCTCGTATCATTTACATGAGCGACGGAGAAATAATGTCAAATGCATGTTGGACGCTGTATTGTATATCGAATTCTATAAATGGCAATATACAAGCTATAATAGATTGTGGTGTATGTCCTCGTCTTGCTGAGTTCTTAAAGTGAGTATTTAGATTCTTTTACCAGTCAAGTGAAGACATCTGTGTTTCTCTTTTACACTGATTCTCAACATATTTCTTTCATATCGACAGATATCCTTCTTCAGCCCTGCATCCAGCACTTGAGACAATTAAAAGTATAATCGCTCGAGGAAATATAATGCAGATTCGGGTACAATGATCTTACTTCACATATAAATTGTCGCAAACCATCTATTTGAATCATCGACATGCTATTACTTCTCCATAATGTAGATAATATGCAATGTCATGTTAATGTCGTCTGGTCAAGAACTCGTGCCAAGGAAAATGCAAGAAATTTAATCATGCAGTTACACATGAGTACCCTAAAAAAATAATGTCTCGAAGATGCTAAGGTTGTAGTTGTTAGATTTCCCGTTATCTGAAGCATTTGATTTGTATTTCACACTCTAAAACATGTTTATGCTTGAATGTTATAGGTAGCAGAAAACAAAACAGGTTCTTAACATTTGCCTTATCAAATCTTGTGTTTTTCGGGTTTTGATGTACATCATCAATCTTCAAGTGTTGCCTTGTTTCTCACGTAAAAGAAAACATGCTCTTAATTAATTAACATTTTCCTCATCAAATTTTGTTGTTTTTCGGGTTTTGATTAGTAAATCATCAATCATCAAGTGTTGCCTTGCTTCCCACATAAAAGAAAACGTGTTCTTAATCCTTTGCCTTATTAAATCCTTGTTGTTTTTTGGGTTTTGATCAGTATATTATTGATTTTACTGTAAAAGAAAGTGTATTCTTAATCCTTTGCCTTATATTAAATCCTTGTTGCTTTTCGGGTTTTGATCAGTATATCATTGATTTTCTCGTAAAAGAAAACGTGTTCTTAATCCCTCACCTTATCAACTCATTGTTGTTTTTCGGGGTTTTATCAGTATATCATCAATCTCCAAGTCCTCCCTAGCTTCGTTCTCCTGTTAACCAATAGCGACGACAAGCTCATCAAGATGGTCATTTGCTACATCATTGCAAATGTTACAAGAAACCGTGAGTTCATCCAGGTAACCTATATATAGTCACTCGTTTTTGCTTCTCTTTCTCGTGTTTTATCAAGAGTGTTCGTGCTGTTTTGATCCATCCTCGGGTGTTTTTTCGTTGCAGACTGTGATTGATGCTGGTGTGGTTCTTCCCATTGTTCATCTTCTTCAAACTGCTGAGTACAAAATCAAGGAACTGTGTTCTGTGACAATCTCAAATTGCGTACTCTGTGGTTCTCATGAACAAGTCAAGTAAGATCATTCATTTCTCTTTTTCATTACTAGTTCTGAACAAATACATTAGGAGAAAGATATGTCGTATATAGAAGAAAATGCAGATGATTACCTGAATTATGTCCATTTTGCGTGTGCACGAGTTCTCTTAACTTTCTCAAACTCGATATGTCAGACAAAACTAACTCTCTTATCACGCGCACAAGAATCAAAATTATAGCTATCAAAACCTGGCCAAGTTGTCCCATGAACTAACTTTATGCCAAAATGGTTAATGGCATTAACCTCTGTTGGTTTTTCTTCTTCTAAAGATTGAAAGTATTACGTGAGGAAAGTTAACTCGGATCATTTTGGTCGGTTTTCAATAGTTATGGGGGACTATTTTAGCATAAAATTTGTTCACAAAATGGTATATGGTGATTGCAGGTTACTTGTAGGCCAAGGATGTATCAAGCCATTGTGTGATCTCATCAGTCACAATGACCCGGAACTTGTCATGAGTTGTCTGAACAACCTTGAGAGAATCTTGAAGGTTGGAGCAACCGAGAAATTTTTGCGCGGTTCGGGAAATGTTAATATCTATGCTCAGATTATTTGTGACGCCGGAGGGTTCGAGAAAATGGAGAGTACGTGTGATCATAATAATTCTTCAATTTATGAGAAGGGAGTGAAGATTCTTGAGGAATTTTATAAAGATGACAAGAATGATATATAGTGTTGGATTGGCTTGTTATGAGCTCATAGAGAATGTTTCTATTTTTCGGTAATTTTTGGATATTGAGGGTAAAATCGACTTTTTAGTTGCCATTTTTTGAATAATGGCTATAGGTTTTTATTTTATTTTGTTTTTATTTTTTATATAGTGAATTTAAATTATTTCCAATTGATATGATCACAAAGGTTGTGAAAGCAAAATTTTAAATGATATTTTTACGTCATCTGTATTCATATCCGAAATAAAAAAATAAAAAAAATGTTTCGATTAAACAAATTCTATATTGAAAATAAAAAACGAAAAACAGAAAATAAAAATTATTTTATACCAGTAAAATTCTGATTTTTTTTATGTTCTAGTGATTACAATTTCTTGTCTTTAGCCTAAACTCCAACATTTTTCATTATAAAACAATTTCTAACTTGTTACAAATAGGATGTACCAAATTGTAAATAATAAAAAAATTGTTGTATTAATTTATTTAAATTTGTAATTCTCCAACAAAGTCAATATTTTAGTATTTTTTTCTTCCTCACTCAAAATTCAAACCCAATGGCATTTCTGCAAATATCCTTTGATCGGTGTCTTATTTCAACCAAGCCTCCACTGCCACCATGGCTATATATAAACCCTCTCTCTCTTCTCTGGCCTTCTCTGAAACACGAAACCTCTCTCTCTCTTCGGAGCAATTTCACTTTTCAGCAACAACGTCTCTCTCTCTCTCTAAGTTCCGATTTTGAGCTCACTATGTCTCTGCGTCCCAGCGCGAGGACTGAGGTCCGCCGGAACCGCTACAAGGTGGCGGTGGACGCCGATGAGGGCCGGCGTCGCCGGGAGGACAATATGGTCGAGATCCGTAAGAACCGCCGAGAAGAGAGCTTGCAGAAGAAGCGACGCGAGGGATTGCAGGCCCAGCAGCTCAACGCTTCAGCTCAATCCGCCGCTGTCGAGAAGAAGGTGAATTTCGTCTTTTCATGTTCCTATTCGGCCGTTTTATAATTCGATTTTGGTGCTTTTGGAGTCACTCGACTAACGTCGTGATCGATTTGATGTCCAATTGTGGTGTGGAGTTTTTGGATTCTTAGAATCGCGATGGTGATCGTGCTGGATTGGTTGAATTCTGAAATTCTAGGTCATAAATTTGATTGATTGTATTGATTTTTTTTGCGTCTGTTAGAATAAGTGTTCTTTAGGTTTATTTTTCGTTTGATTGTATATGAGCCTGTGCGTATCTTAATTCCTTGTGATTACGAGGTATTTAGGTCTTGTAAGTAGAGAAAATATTCATTTCATTTCACTATTTGATGATTAAAAGTAGGGAAGTCTGCTTCCA
Organism: Pelargonium citronellum; assembly: GCA_036897665.1. Lineage (NCBI taxonomy): Eukaryota > Viridiplantae > Streptophyta > Magnoliopsida > Geraniales > Geraniaceae > Pelargonium > Pelargonium citronellum. The sequence continues at coordinate 6,023 of JAYMSZ010002818.1, forward strand.
AAAAGTAAGGGAAATCTAGTTTTGGTTATGTAGGAAGAGAAATGGATTAAGAATGTGAGGAAAATCTAGTTTTGGTTCCCTACTCAATTTCAAGTTTGGATATTGAGATCAATTGGGAATTTATTTTTGATAGACTTCATACTCTGACTTTGAAGATTCACTATAAATTCTGGATATGTCATTATGTTATTCCCTTGGTGAAATTTTTTGAGTTCATAACTATTGTTCTTACAGTGGTTATGTTGTTTGTTACAGTTGGAACATCTACCAGCCATGGTTGCTGGTGTTTGGTCCGATGATGGAAACCTGCAGCTTGAAGCAACTACTCAATTCAGGAAGCTGCTCTCAATAGGTGAGAAATGTGTGATTGCATGTATCGTAAGACACAGTTTGTTTTTATCTGATTATGACCTTGCAAGTGTATGCCTTTTTTTACCAGAAAGAAGCCCTCCAATTGAAGAGGTTATACAAGCAGGTGTTGTTCCTCGATTTGTTGAGTTTCTTGTTAGGGAAGACTTCCCACAGCTTCAGGTATGCTGAAAACGTATTCACATATATTTACAGGATGCAAATGTAAATTAAGTTTATTGATGATCTGAAGTTTTTCTGCAGTTTGAGGCAGCTTGGGCTCTCACAAACATTGCTTCTGGAACATCAGAGAACACAAAGGTTGTTATTGATCATGGGGCAGTCCCTATTTTCGTAAAACTTCTTGGTTCGCCAAGTGATGATGTTCGTGAGCAGGTAAAGTTTGGAGGTTAAATGAGTTCATTATTCTTAGTTTCTTTTTTCTGTTTTTCTTTATACTTTATAATATAATGTGGATAAACTAAATAGTCATTTGAATTATATAAAAAAAAATCGTGGTATGCAATGTAGTTGGACTCCACTCTTATGCTTCTGTTTTGTTTATCTGGAATGCAGGCTGTTTGGGCATTGGGAAATGTTGCTGGTGATTCTCCTAGATGTCGTGATCTTGTCCTTGGTAATGGTGCTCTGCTTCCTTTGTTGTCACAGTTGAATGAACATGCTAAGCTTTCTATGTTGAGAAATGCTACTTGGACACTTTCAAACTTCTGTAGGGGCAAGCCACAGCCTCCTTTTGATCAGGTTAGATCTTTGCCTGTGCCTTTTGACTTGATAGAGCTATTTAGTTTGTTTTCATTTTTTTTAAATTGTAGTCCATCTGTTTTAATCTGCTACTGTGGTAGTTTTGCTTGTTGGTGTCGATCTTTTGTTAAATATTAGTCAATGGTTCCTTGCTTCTACTTATTATGACATCTAAGAATAATGATAAGGTCGAGCAGTTTAACTCATTATGGGTTGCCTTTCTCTGGTTTTGGTGTCATATTCTAGAGGCGTAGTGTATCAATGATTAAGGTTCATTTTTGGATTTATTTTGCTGTACAGGTTAGGCCCGCTCTTCCTGCCCTTGCACGTCTTATTCATTCCAATGATGAAGAAGTCTTGACAGATGCTTGTTGGGCCCTGTCTTATCTTTCTGATGGTACCAATGACAAAATTCAAGCTGTTATTGAAGCTAATGTTTGTCCTCGGCTCGTTGAGCTTTTACTGTGAGTCTTTGAGATCCTGTTAGCTGAAATTATCAATATTTGCTGGGAGGAAACATACGGTTTTCTCTTTTATGTCATTTTCACCCAATTCTGATAATATTTTCCTTTTTTCTTTTTCTTTTTTTGTTTTGCCAGCCATCCATCTCCTTCAGTGCTTGTTCCGGCTCTCCGCACAGTTGGAAATATAGTTACTGGAGATGATATGCAGACTCAGGTATTGGATGCCTAAGAGCATAATGCTTTGTCTTCTTATTCATACTATATGTTGTAGAGTAGTCTACTTTCTTTCAGAGTTGCTGGAAATGTGTAAAAATTCATTTCTCAGGTCTTTATGTATCATTGATATGCTATTAAATATGAACATAGATAATGCAATATCATTCTCCATTGTATTTTCAAGTGAAGCACAAGAACTAGTCATACCTCATGTGATCACATCGTATATATAGCTGTGATATCAAATAGAGTGTTGGTGATCATTGTTTCCATTGTTACTGAGTTTCTTTAATATGACTTTTTTTTGGATAGTGTATCATCAATCATCAAGCACTGCCTTGCTTGCTAAACCTGTTGACCAATAATCATAAGAAGAGTATCAAGAAGGAAGCTTGTTGGACCATATCGAATATCACTGCTGGTAACAAGGAGCAGATTCAGGTAACCATTTACTCAAGTTGGTATTTTTTTTTTGGAATTGCTTTGTTTATATCGAGTTCTTTACTTACAAGCTATCTCGTCTTTTGTATTTTTTAGGCTGTAATTGAGGCGAATATAATCGGTCCCCTTGTTCTTCTCCTACAAAATGCCGAGTTTGACATTAAGAAAGAGGCTGCATGGGCTATCTCAAATGCTACATCTGGCGGTTCTCATGATCAAATCAAGTATGCATCAATTTGTTTTTTTCCTTTAACCTGTCTTAAATATGTGCTAGGAGCGCATACTCATTCTCCTCTGTTGCTGACCAGGTTCCTAGTAAGTCAAGGATGTATCAAGCCATTGTGTGATCTTCTCATCTGTCCTGATCCAAGGATTGTCACGGTTTGTTTGGAGGGGCTTGAGAACATCTTGAAGGTAGGAGAAGCAGAGAAGAATTTGGGTAACTCTGGTGATGTTAATCTCTATGCCCAGATGATTGATGATGCCGAGGGGTTAGAGAAAATTGAGAATTTACAGAGTCATGATAACACTGAAATCTACGAGAAGGCAGTGAAGATTCTCGAGACATACTGGCTGGAGGAGGACGATGAGACAATGCCACCAGGCGACAATGCCCAAACCGGCTTCCATTTCAGTGGGAACGAGGTTCCCACAGTTCCTTCTGGTGGATTCAACTTTGGCTGAAGGTATCAATTATTTGTTTTCCTTCTAATTGTTGATGAGCATGCATGTACATCCTTCATCTGTTCATAATTATACCCAATGCAGGAGGTTATAGCTGGTTCGTCGAAGTCCTAGTTGGAGCTATTGTTGGGGTCAGGTCGGTCAGGTCAAGTCGGGTCAGGTCAGGTCAGGCGTGTCTAGTCGGTCACGTTACAGGTCGCGTAAGGTCGTCGGTCCATTGTCAGGTAAAGTTTGGATGCTGGGTTCAATCGTTTATTCGAATTGGCCAGTTTAGTGTGAAGGGGCAAAAACTGATGCTACGGATCAGATATATGAAGGGCTTGGTTTTACTTCTGCTACATAGTCGAGAAGGCATTTGATCTCAAGTTTTTCCCGGTCGTTATTGCAAAGTGAGTCACTAGGTTACCATTTTTCGTTGGGTGATTTTGGCACTCTCAAACCCTGTTGGTAGTTATCGGGTATTAAATTTTCCTCTCCATTGCAAGTTTCTTTCTGTTGCCTATTTTCATTTCATGTTCGGTACTATGTTCCAAAACTAGTTTTCCCCGTGTCGTGATAAACTTAATATAGTGCATGTTAATAGACAGGTCATAGAATCATCTGAATATAGTGTATTGGGAGATGCTTTGTTTCTGTTTGTTTTTACACTTTTGGGATCTATTTCTTGAATTGCTAAATAAATGCATGTTTCATATATTTGAACCGTTGCTTTTAGGCTGCATTCGGAATCTTATATTGTACCAAATTTTGGATCTTATCAAATCCGGACGGGTTTGTCTTTTGAGTTTTTGGATTGGTTCGTCGAATTTGTGCAAATTTGTACATTTGATGCTAAAAAGTGAAATGTAACCGATCCGAGGCTCTTAATCTGAAGCCTAAACACGATGCCCTTTCGGGTTGGACTAGCTTTATAAACTCGCCCTGAATTTAATTTGATCCACATAATTTTCATCTGTAATGTGACACATTCACTCTTACCTGAATTTAATTTGATCCACATAATTTTCATCTGTTATGTGACACACTCACTCTTAAAGGTATTGTGAATGAGATATTATCTGATCAATATGAATGTGACTTTATTAACAAAAAACAAGTATTACTCCGTATTAAAAATCTCATTTATGATTATATTATGTCACAAATAATGTTTTGCTTCCACTCCCAGAGATAGATTTTACAAAGGGCTCAGCTGTTGATGGACAATCTTGAATAGTGTTTCTTCTGCGACCATGGCCATGGGGAAGTGAAAAGCCAACTATACCCCATTAACAATATTTATATTTATTATATATAATATATTGTTTAAATTCATTGGAGACTGAGCTCATAGTTAATAACTAGAGAGACCATTATTTTTCTTATAAGCGACGAGACAATAAATTTATACAGGTCAGTGTTTCTCACTTTTAAATGAGAGCGTCACTCGAGTTAGTTGTTAGTTTAACTACTAAATCTATAAATCTCATCCCTTACCGTCGACAAGGAGACTCAAACTCGAGACCTCAGAAAAAATTCAAGTGGTATTAACCATTTGGCCCAACATATCTTGGTAGAGACTAATATCCGTTTTCCTGGTTTTTCTCTGTTACTGTTTTTTTCCACTCCAATAAATATAATACTATATTATTTGGAAGGGTACAATAGAAAATTCCATGGTTTTATTGTTTTGTCCTTTCAGAAAAGAAAAAGAGAATTGCCTCTTACTTTCTAGACCTTTCTTTTTCATTCCATTCCTCTTCTTCTAACTAAATGTCTGCGTTTTTTTCATTTACTAATTGTGCAAATAAACAAAGTTGGTGGTGGATTCGTGTTAATGAGTCGTGTTTGCTTTGTGCGGAAAGTAAAGGATTTTTTTTTAAATAAGTAAATGTTAACTCGACTTATTGGTCACGGTTTGATCTGATTTATCAAAGTCAAATGAATTAATATGACCCGATTCATTAGTGAGCGGTTTGATTCGGTTTATTGAAGTTAACTAAGTTAATGTGAACCCAACTCATTGATGAGAGGTTTGATCCGATTCATCGAAGTTTATAATTTCATGTGATTGTGAACTCGACTCATTGATGAGCTGTTTGATCTGATTCATCATAGTAAAAGATGTTTATAGAGTCGAGTTCAAATTTTACACAATACAACTCAACACTGGAACTGACAATCAAAGTTTCATATTAAAAAGATCTCATGTGAACAACGAATCTTATTAAAAGAAAGTGTATGTTGCAGATTAAGAATTGAGTTTTGCGGTGTAAAATGTGTGAATGTCTCTTACTCAATAAAGAATTTATCGAGTCTATTATATGCAACCCAAAAAATGGGTATCGGATTTTGAGTGCAAGTGAGTTTAACAGTTTAACTTATATTTTAATATTAAAAAATGGCATTTCAAGGAATAAAATAAAAAGGAATAAGGTTAGGATTAGTCCCTGTACTATCCAAAACGTTTGGATTTAGTCCTTGTACTATCAAGTGTTTGGCT
>JAYMSZ010002819.1:0-11418 GCA_036897665.1 Pelargonium citronellum
ATACTTGAATCTAAAACCCGAATTTTCTGAATCCGATCTTTCCGACCATTGCTACCTCTATTGTTGAGTTTGAGTTGGCAAAAGACACGCGGCGGTTGCAGAGTAGTAATCAGAATAGCGGTAGCATAAGAACATACCCCAATCAAATTGTATTGTATTGTATCCAATAATAATTGTTAGCTTAGCGGTGACATAAGATTTGATATGATATTGGCGCAAGTGTCATCACAGAGCGATCGAGTTTTGATTTGAACGGTAGATTTGAGCACTATCTGTTTCTAGTTGTCTCACAATCACAATCAGATGAAAAACATTATTCACTCTCCACAAATTTTGACAACCACCTGGTCTCTTCTCCTCTCTCTCATAATCAAAACAAGAATCGATAATCATTGATCTCCAGAGCCGGTTCGCCGGATGTCCAAGTCAAAGCCGCGCCGGGCGGCGTCGCTCCGGGACTCCTTCGACTCGGAGAAAATGATGGAAGGCGCTGGAAGCTGGGATGCCCTGGAATGGACCAAAATTGAGGTTTCTCTCATCGTTTTTGCTTCTTCCATGGGGTTTTCTATATCAGTATTGATTGATTCAGTTTGTGTTGAATCCGGTGCAGCCGATCGCGCGGACGGTTTCGCCTACGAATTTGCAGTTATTGCTGGAAGCAGAGCGAGTCATTGTGGAGGTAGGTGAATTTTGGGCACCAATGAGCTTTTTTGTTGTTGTTGTTGCGAATTTTGATGGAATCGATTAGCTTTTTGTATGTGAATATTGCATAATGAGACATGTTGCTGTGATTCAGTTATCTTATTGATAAATCTGTGATTACATTTTTTTAGCAAGAGACCTCTGTGAGGCATAGTTTAGTTCAACTAGCTATAATGTATATACCAAATGCCATCCCAGAGTTTGAGAAACTAAAGCTAGTTAAGATGGATGTATTTAGATTTTATGCACTATTGCCTTTTTAGTTTTATTTGGATCATGATATTAGGGCTTGAATTTTTCTCACTCTCAGGGTCTGTTCCCGCTGCCTGTTTTCTTTTGAGAGCCATATATCCTTGCCATTGAAATTTTGTATCTTATTAGAAGTAAAAGGTACAAATATAAGAACAATGAAAACTGCATGAAATCAAGTGTAGAAAATCTGGTTAACTTCTCTCAATAATGATTCCTTTGGTCTGCTAGCTTAGATTTAGAGCGATGTGGTAATTGCACAATGGTTGTACATTCAAATTCTTGTACTAAACTTAGAATTGTATTTTCGCACTCCCCCTCAAGCTTGAGCATGTAAATCATACCAATGCAAAAGCTTGAATTTTCTTGCAAGAGAACTTTGTTGACGTAGCAATGTGTGACCTCGTGACTAATGGACTACATTTTGGTAATTGTGTGGTAAGATGAAAGGCTCAGGGACTAAGCATGCCCTCATGGCTCAATTTAGTGATAGTATGGTTAGATGAGAGGCTCAAGGACTTAGTATGTACTCATGACTCAGGGACTATGTTTTCATAGTACCATATTTGACCGGAACGATGAAGATTTGGAGAAGATGAGTCTGGGTTTTCTTTCTTCCTATTCTCTCCGTTTCTGCAGTCCTAATTTCCCACTTTCCCCTTTGGTTGGGTCTGATCATGCTATAAAGATTTCTCTTGGATGTGCTCATCAATATTAAATCATGAATCTTTGATGATGGAATGTCCGCAATGTTATCTATTGTTCCTTCCGAGGTATTAGATGGGTACTGAATGAGGACAGACATATCATTATGATTTAAATAATGAATTTTACTTTTTGTTGGTTGTTAAGTATGAGTTAGATGTATTAATTTATTAAGCTATTTTTTTTTCCAGGGATATGGAGTTGTTCTCGTTAATACTGACGAGGCAGGCATTTTGTTAGTGACCAACTTTCGCCTTCTTTTTCTGGTAAGTTGTGTATGTCATACTTTTATCTTTAGTTTCATTTCCTGGCATAATGTTATTCATGAATTTATCATGTGTTGTGTCTTCTTTCTATCACGAGCTTCGCAAAACCAATCTATAATAGCAAAAGGAATTTCTAGAAGTAGAGCTAGAAACTAGAAGGTAGTATTTTGTTTCATAAGATTATGGATAGGCTTTTATAACTTATATATAACTATAAAATGAGGTAATGCATCCATGTCACAATTTCATTACTTTTTTTTCCTTTCTATTGGTTCACCTTCAGTGGCATTGTGTTAGGTCCATATAATATCTAAAATTTGCAAGAATTGAAGGATTTATTTTTTAATTTGAATCTACTTCAAACATGACATGAGATGACATGCATGCCCATGCCCCTTCATATATTTATTCATTGTTCTTTTTCCCTCAAAGAATGAAGGTACGAGGAATATCGTCGAACTTGGCACTATACCATTGGCAACGATTGAGAAATTTAACAAAGTAGTAAGTAATTCCACATATAAGTATGTACATATATGCACTCGGTTATTTGTTTCTAAAAATCCTTTTGTTTTTGCTGTTTGATTGTTCAATTGCTTTCCCACTTTCAACCACACGGTTTTTGAGTATGGAAGAGCAGCATGTCCATTCTTACATCTTTGATGAAATGTAGGTTGTAAAGGTTCAATCAGCCCCTCGTCAATCCGAAAAATTTCCATCCCGGCGACTTCTTCAGGTCATCGGTATGCTTTTTGATAATAATTTTGTGCTAGTCTATGTTTATGTATCAATCATTCTTTTTGTAGTTGATTTCTCTAAAGCATTCCAAGGTTTACTTTAGAGGGGAGGATGTGAAATTCATATGAGGATTCTTATGAGAGATTCAGTGTTCTGCTATATATCTGTGTGCTTCAGAATTTGTGATTTGGATTTGGATGAGTCTTCTATTGATGATTTTTATCCAACTATTAGCTATATTAGCATATCTCAAAGATATTAGAAAGTTGCGTTTTCATCAGACCTTCTTTCAATTTATTTTATTATCTGAAACAGTCACTGTAGCAGAGTTAAATTATTGAGATCTCTTCTAATGTCTATATGTCTTTCTATTCTTCATGTATAATGTAATAACAAACAAAAAAATCAACTCTTTCAGCCACATTGAAACGGGAAAATGAAGAAAAAAAATCAGAGAAAAAAAGAGAGAGTCTGATTGCCGCAGCTGGCTGTTTGTGTTTGAATGTGAGAAATGGGGATGATTCCTTTTCTTTGTTAATCATACATATTGTGTATTTCAGATGTTGGTAGACCTAATGATTGCTTGTACATTCTGCAGGGAAAGATATGAGAATTATTGTATTTGGTTTTCGCCCTAGAACAAAGCAGGTCAGTGTTTAATGTTTAAGTTCTGTTATGTACTCTACCGTATAATATGTTGATGTATATCCTCTACATTTTTCATTGGCATAAGCAGTGTGTATTAATTCTTATTTTCTTTAGTATTTTAAAAAAAAAAGAGTGGCAGCATGAAAGGACTAACTGGAAGAAAAGATTCCATCTAGCTTGCTGAAGTATTGTAGAAACTTGATCACACAACATTCTTTAAAAGAACTATGAAGCCAGAAGGAAGGGCCCATCCATCCAAATTCTTGGTCTAGTTTTCATAGGCACAGTGTTTGTTTGCTTAATGTTCTGGTTCCAATATTGCTACTTTTGCTCTTCTTTTTTACTTTTAAAGAACTACACCATAGGAATTACTCTAATCTATGCTTAATTATTTACATTTCTCAGTCTTAATTCTTCAGTTCTTGCATAAGTTACTGGAAAAGCTTGATGTTACGAATTTCCAATTTGTAGTTGATAGAACAGTACATATATTTTAATCCATGAAGGTAATCCTGAAAAAGATAGTGTATTGCACAGTTCAAGACATGTATTATGCATGCACGAGCAGCTCTGTTCTATGCTACATATTTATCCTTCTCAATGTCCACATTATTATATCTATTTGTTTACTGAGTGATTAAATTTAAATTTTAGCAGTTCTGTAAGTCAAGGTATTATATTGTTCAACATCCACAATTTTTTCAGTCAATTACTTCACACACATGGTAGGATTTGATGTCAAAAACTCTGAATCTTACAGAGGCGTGCAGTATTTGATGCATTATTGAGGTGTACAAAACCAGCTCGACTATGGGATCTCTATGCCTTTTCTTCTGGACCTTCCAAATATAATAACACCAACCCAAAGGTGCGCTTACTGAACGAATATTTTCGACTTCTCAGAAAAGATTCTTATCATGCATCAATGGCTATGATTGAAGAGGGGTCATTCGCAATCTCCAATGAACTATGGAGAATAAGTGTTGTAAATTCCAACTATGCACTATGTCAGACTTACCCATTTGCTTTGGTTCTTCCAAGATCAATAAGGTAAGACATTGAGATACTTTCTTTTTATTCTGACTCATAAGTTTTATCAACTTCTGATTCATTTTGTGTTTAAATGGATTTATGCTACTAATATTTTGAATGTTTACCGAGGTTAGTGATGAAGAAGTGGTTCAGGCTTCCTCCTTCCGTGCAAGGTGTCGTCTGCCTGCAGTTTCATGGTGTCACCCTGGTATGTGTTTAGACCTTTTCCTTTATTTTTTGGACTTTTGCTTGTAATGTCATCGGTACTGATGTTTTGGTAAATGTGACATAGTTTCTGGAGCAGTACTTGCACGTTCGTCTCAACCATTAGTTGGTCTCATGATGAATATGAGGAGGTAATGTCAAGTTTCTGCTCAAATGCACACTACTGAAAACATGAAAAAGATTGAGAAAAAAAACATGAAAAATACAATGCCAGAGCCAGACAACAGTACATGGATAAATTTGGGGACTAATTTGAAAATATAAATGAGTTATATTTTCAGGACTTATCAGCAGAAATGGATGAATTTATATTTTGCATGTTCGATTCATGACTTGTAAATTTACAGCAATGCTGATGAAAAACTTGTAGCTGCGTATTGCACTCAACTCACTGGTGCCAAGGCAGGGCGCAGGTAGGCATCTATGCTATGCTATTATATTCCTTTTTTTCTTTATATATGCTATTTGTCTCTTCTTATTTATAGCAAATTTTTCCATGCCTTTTTCAATATGCATTTAAAAGCTGATGCAATATACTTCTTGATATTTGAGTGGATCTTGTATGAAGTATTATTGAAATGCATGATAAGTGCAAAATCATGCAATAGTGAATCTGTATACCTACATAATTACAGTATCCCTTGAGTTCGCATCTGCTGTTGTTAGCAATTAGTCCAAAATTGGTAAGAAACACAATAATGACCAATATGCCTAGTTACTTTTTTGTTCTGTTGGGTTTATGATATGGCTGTTCTGAAATGAGTAAAAAGTTCTTACTTTCTGAATTGCTTTGTATTCCTCCTTTTTAATGTACAATTGTTTTTATAGTTTTGTTTCTTTGAAGCTGTGGGTCCAGTTTTATGGGTGGTCTATGTACATAACTATTAAAGCTATATTTATATGGCATTTTGTTTTAAACAAAGTAAAAAAATTACTTTCAGGAAGCTATATATTGCGGATGCAAGACCTAGGAAAAATGCCTTGGCTAATGGAGCAATGGGAGGTGGCTCAGAATCATCTTCAAATTATTTTCAATCTGAGGTCAATCTAAATTGTTCAGTGATGCATCTCTTGTTCCCAAAACTTGACATGAACTACGTGCGAATGACATGTTTCCTTTTGTTGAAGTGGGTTAAAGTCCAAAATTGGATAAATATAAACTGAATGAGCTAAATATATTGGTGGAAACCAAACTATACTAATAAGGTTGATATTTTAGTAGTGTAAGCCCAAACCATTATGTTTAGTCCAATTATTAAAATTTAACATGATATTAGAGCAAGTTTTGATCATGGCCTTGGCCCGAAAGTGGCTCGTTTATGTTGCCTCCCTCTGTAGTCTTCAATCCGCTTACAGATGGTTGTGCCTACTGCGGTCCACGTGTGGAACGTGAGGGTAGTGTTGATGTGGGTTCAAGTCCCACATTGGATAAACATAAAGTGAGACATTTTAGTAGTGAAAGCCCTAACCATTATGTGCAGCCCAATTATTGAAATTTAACACTTTTGTATTGTTTTCACTAGATAGTTTTCTTTGGGATAGACAACATACATGCAATGAGGGATAGTCTTTCTCGGCTTAGAGACTACTTAGATACTCATGGCACCACGTCATCAGATGGAATGTCATCATTCTTGGTTAGTCCAATATTCCTATAGAGATTTTACTTCTTTACACTAATTCAATTTGCTGGAAAGTGAAGTTTATTTGTTGAGGTAGGTAGTAACATGTGTACGTTCTTTATGGGGAAAATGGTGGTCAGTCGAAAGATGAGAGTTAGTCTTGGAATGCATCTAGTTTATTTGTTCTATGGCCCTATGTTATTATGAACATTTTCATGAGAATAGTCCCAAAGTCGTAGCTAGTTTATTTGTTCTATGGCCCTCTGTACGTACACTAAATGTTCACAAGATTGTAATGAATTCAGAGTTCTTTTATGCTTCTTTTTTTGTTCTTGGATTTGAGCCAAATCTAATGTTTGGATGCTCAAAAGTCAAACCATGCCTACAACATGAGATTTCAAATGACAATTTTTACCTTTTCATTTGAAATTCTGTGGTTCTTAAACATTATATTTGTATTTGAAATACAATATTTTAAATCCCAAATTTCAAATCACGATTTTCAAATCGAACTCAAGAATCCAAACACAACTTTATTGAATTTTGGAATGAATGCCCTATTTTATATTTTATGACCATGTTTATATTTTTCGTTGACAGAGACATGGTGGGTGGACTTGGGGCGGAGGCAATCTGAGTAGTATGTCTGCTTCAGTATCAACCCTTGGAGACAGTGGTTGGTTAATCCATGTGCAGAGTGTCTTAGCTGGTTCAGCTTGGATTGCCGCACGTATTGCTTTAGAATCAGCATCTGTGCTGGTACATTGCAGGTTGAAAGTCTGGCTTAACTTATAATTTAATCGTCTTAATAGCAACTAAACAAATATTATGAAAGTAATAGTCTCGGTGATGGAATTTGAAGTGTTAAGTTTTTGTATTACCTAATGATCATGGATGCAGAATCTGAAAAAGCTTTGGGTTATCAGAAGGAAATCTTAGAAAACTGTTGGGAGGAAGATGCTACATATTCACCTATCATTAATAGTTATTTATGAAAAGAAAGAAAAATAAAAGGTATCTTCTTGCTAACCTGTTTTGCACATAGAGCATAGGTAAAGGAAATTTGACATAAGGCTGAGGGAGGAAGTTGCTGGGAGATCTCTTTTTTAACAAGTGTAGGAAGAAGGGACAACTAGGGAGGGGAAAAAAGCATCATTGCTTGACACGGATTTACATGCATAGTTAATTTCTAGTTTAATTTCTTGGGGTGCTATTTAACCTATTTGAATATAGGAATAATCTTAAGAAACAAAATGTGTCAGAAGTAGGTGTTATTGAGTGAGAAAAATTCGGAGGGAACAAGGGCAATTCAGATTCTTGCCCAATTTCAGAAATGTAAATGTTGGAAAGGAGGTAAATTGTATAATTCATCTAATATGTGATATACAAAAACCAAATTCAAGGTTGAAAATCATATTCTATCCAATATGAATTATGTACAAAGCGTCTAATCAGACTATAGATGTTTATAGGAAAGAAATATTTTTGCCAGTGGTTTTATTTGTTCAATATCTAATTTATAAGGAAAAGGAATAATTTGTGCTTTCATCCTATGTATCAACGGTACAGACAACAAATCAAATTTATGTTAGCTTGAAAGTTGTTATTATTCTTGTTTAAAATAAATTAGAATATTTACTTTATCAGAGTTCTAATGTTCTTAAAGTTGTGATTGTGAAAGAGGAAGTGAACCTGAATACTCTTGGGATGCACTAGAATTTAGTAATCCATTAGTGACTTACGGCTGTGGAAAACAATATGTTCTGATCTGAATTATGTCAAGTAATCTCTATATTGCATATGGTTTCAGCAACTGATGTCTGTAACATGGTTTTAATTTGTGAAGCTGGGAAGTAGGCTTCAGTTTTGAGCACCTCACTATCATTATAATTATATGCTGCTAACATTTCTTTCAGTATGCTTTTAGTTCTTTTGCAAAGATCTATTTTGTACCACTTTATCTTCTTATTGAAAATCTTATCTCATGAAATGTACCTTATTTATGTTGTTTTAATGGAGGTTGCTTTCTGTTTGGCTGAGTTTAATACTGAGAAGTGTTCCACGTTTCCTCAATATATGCTTAACACTTTGCCTCTTATGTCTTACTGTGTATTTCATTTTATTTTGACATTATAATTATTTTGAACATCAACTATATTCTATTGTTGCCGTAGCGATGGATGGGATCGAACCAGTCAATTGATTTCACTTGCTAATTTGTTACTTGATCCATATTACCGGACATTCACCGGATTTCAGGTGTTCATTTTACATTGTTAAACTTTGTTTCTCAATTGCTTTGTCATACTTCACCCGAGAAAGGAAAAATTTATATGTTACATGATACAGGCACTTGTAGAAAAAGATTGGCTGGCATTTGGTCACCCATTTTCAGATCGTTTGGAAATGCCTGCTATATCAGGAAGTTTGGAGTTATCTAGGCAGTCTTCTGCTGGGAGTTTTTCTTCATCACCTGGGCGCCAGTCATCATCATCTCAAGCTCCTAGTTCTCATGCTCAGACGTCAAACCATTTTTCTCCCATATTTTTGCAGGTCTGTTATTTTTTTATATAATATAATATAAGTTATAGTTATAATATAAGTTATAGTTATAATATAAGTTATAGTTGATGCAGCAGACATGTCAAGCATCACTTTCAGAATAACATTTATATCTTTGCATGTATGTGTTTTTTTCAGAAGTGCATTCTTTCGCATTCTTATTTACTCAAGAGCTGGTACCTGGTGGTTACCATTTGATTAAAGTTGATACCCCTTACACTTCTTTGGGATTTCTAGGGTGACAGAGGGCTCAGAAAGGTTCAAAAGGGGTTGCCTATTGATAGACTCTGCCAAATTGAAATGGGTCCTGGCAAGGTTTGCAGGGGTCCAAGGGGCTGTCTTCTGGTGGTCACAAGACAGATCCTTGCTAAGTTCAAATTGACTTAGAAAGGATCAAACAGGCTCTCTATTGCCCTTGCTGGCCTAATCCAAAGCCAAGTTCCTTATGCTAGTCAACAAGGGTCTCTTCCCTGTGAGGAGGGGAATAGAAGCCTCCATATTTTCTTGTAAAGAAAGAAACTAGCCTTTGACTATTTAGAAATGAAAAAGAAAAAAATAGGCAAGCTTGTTGATTCTCACCACATAAAGCGACCCTTCCACTATTCTGATATTAGTTCACACGCAGTTCAACCACCATGTATTGAAGTGAGATCCACTATAGATTGTGGGTGATTGAACTGTATTTAGGATGCAAAAAGACATGCACACTTTTCATATCTGCCTACAATTACTTAATGGGGGAATATTTGATATTTGTAACACGTATATCTCTGTCTAATAACATTATGGTTGACCAATTATTATGCTTGAGGTAAGTTTATGGGACGATTCCACCTATTAGTTGCAGGGTTTAATGAAGTATTCAGGCTAAACAATCTCTTTCTAGTTGCTATGGAAACAATAAAGGATTCCCTCTGTAGTCTCTCAGATACTGGAAATTGCCTTTTAGATAATGGTTCCAATACATGACCCTCCTTTTCCATCCCTATTACTATTAGTGCTATAAGATATATTTATATGCATGTGCTCTCAGAGGATACAAAATCTCTCTTGGAAGGAGTGAATACCTGAATGCTTGAAAACAATTATGAAATTGTAATTGAATATTGCATGCCTACATGCATCCTGCTTTCTCTTGCAACTAATATTGAGTTTTTCCTTGGATTTATTCTGCAGTGGGTTGACTGTGTTTCACAACTATTGCGCATGTATCCCTTTGCTTTTGAATTCTCCTCAGTATGTAACTCTTTTTTTATTTCCATTTTATTAATTTATCTGTTGTGTGATGTAGCTAGCCTTGTTTTTGATTGTTGAATGAACAGCATCTTGTCATGGTATTCTGTTTTGCTGAGTTGTCTTATCTGGTGGTTCAGGCTTTCCTGGTGGATTTCTTGGATTGCATGCTTTCATGTCGTTTTGGAAACTTCCTTTGCAACAGGTAAGTTTGGGACAAGTGTTCCATGTCTTAAGTCAGTGTTTGTCATGCATCCATTTTTGCCTCTTGATAAGGTTAGAGTTGGTGGTGTCGTACCAGACTCGTACTAGTCATTGAAAAAAAGAAATTCTTGGATAAGATTTTTTTTCCCACGGTCATATGTTTTTACTATTAATTTATGTTTGTGATCAAACCAAGAAAGTTTTATTGTTAGCAGTAGTGAAGAAGTTTGGTAAAAGCATAAATGAAGCTGTGTAAAAGGAATTTTTGTGTGTGTGAAAGCTGTACATGAAAAAAGAAATGCATAAATCTAGCAGTTCATCTTTGTATAATCCTCCCTTCTAACATACACTTTACAATTTTTAACCATCCTAAGTTCCTTAACATTTCAACTTGGCCGTTGGAGTTTCAGTTTGAAACAAAATTTAACCATAAACTTAAATACATAAATATTGATACAGAGCACAATTCTGACTGCAGTCGCTTGGATGGCCTCATGGCGCAGGTAGCCATATTACATTGAAATGCAGTTGATAGGAACCTGTAACCTAGGCGACGTTTTCTGGATAATAATGACATGTACACTGAGTGTATTATACCCATTAGTTTTTTGCTTGGAGTTTGGGTTAGGGTCAATGTTGCACAAACTAAATTATAGGGTAAGAAATTTGGAACTTTAGGACTGTGGGAGGGTTTTGTCGTTTTGAATATTCATATCCCTATGAATTATTAAAGATCTTTTGCTGTTTGTTCTGATAATTAATTCCAAATTCTCAGTGAAAGAGAGAGACAAGAATGTCATGTTTTTGAGGCTTGTGGATGCTTGTGGAAATATATGGCTGATATTCGTGCGTCAGAGAGGTCTCACGTTCATTACAACCTCTTTTATGACCCATCAAAACACAATGGTCCATTATTGCCTCCAGCAGCAGCTTTGGCACCGACTCTCTGGCCCCAATTTCATCTTCGGTGGGCTTGTCCCTCAGAAGCTCATACTGGGGAGGTTGAAGATCAATGTAGGAATATGGTTTTGAGATTCTCTGAACTTCAGAAGGTAATCAATTATGCTTATGTTTGGGTTTATTAAATATTGCCCTTGCCACATGCCTACCTCGAAAAAAGAAGAAAACTTTGATGATACTCTATTTATTTATTTATTTATTTATTTATTTTCAGTTCTGTATTTTGTCAAGACTTTCTTTGCAGTTGATATTAGAAATGTTTTCAGGCCAAG
>JAYMSZ010002820.1:0-11409 GCA_036897665.1 Pelargonium citronellum
TTTGAGCAAAACATAATGCATATTTTGGATTCTGCATTTTCCTTTCACTTTCTCATGTGTCAAATGCCCTTATCAACATTCCCAGGAAAATATACATTCCGGAAAAATAAACTTTCCCGTTGTCAAACGATACCTTATATTGAAACAATAGTTTTGCAATAATTCACTTGAAAAACGATAGATTTTAATCCTAAATACGTGCTTTTTTTAAAAAAAAATAAACAAAAATACACATCTTAATTTTTTTTAAATAATTCACTAGAAAACAATTAAACGGCTACTAAAAGAAGATAAAATAACTCTTCAGTTTCTTAAGTATATTAGTCACATGATATTCATGATAATATTACCAATTTACCATATTGATTTAGTCAAATAAAAACTATTAGAGGTTCAAGACACTACAAAACGTATAAATTATGGATGCTTTTGATATTGTAACAGCCACGACAAATCACGTGATGTCTCTTATAATTAATAATTTGACCAAAACGTGAATCATTTGTTTCCAACTTCTCAATAAAAATAAATACATCGTAACGTACATAGATTGATTCTGATTCGTAACTGTATGGTTAAAAAGTAAAGGAAAATGTGAATAGATACATCTAATTTGAACAGTCAGCATTATAATCATACAAATGTAGTACTCAAATTCATATATATGTTACTAAAATAAAAATACAGTAACTGAAATTATTTTAATATTAAAATAAAATTATAGTAACTGAACAAAATTGGAAAAATAAAACAAATATTTTTTTCTTAACTAAGGTTGACCACCAAAATCGAGGCACATTCTCCCCTTGGCGCGTGTTGACCACGCACTATCTAATTTACACAGAAAAATTAATATAATGGAATAAAAAGATAAGTACAAAAAAATTTGTAGGAAACAAATAGAACTAATAATAACAATAATAAATTTGGTAAAATAATAATAATAATAATAACCAAACAAAAATAAAATTATACCCTCCAAGTCTTATCAACGTATGAAGATATGTTCCAAAAATAAAATCGGACGATGATAAAATTGTTTGAAGATGCATGCATCCTACTTTAGAGATACTATTATCGTACAATTGAAAATTAAAAATATAATTAATAATCACAAACGTGACTTGTCAATATGAAAGTTCGATAAGAAAGTAACTAATGAATTTTTTTTTAATAATAAGTAACTAATGATTTATAGCCCCTAATTTTGTGTTTGTGTATTTGGTGTGATTATTAATGCTTTGTATATAAAATATATAGTTTTGCCAATTTTGAGTATATGATGTATAAAAACATTAT
The DNA here is from genome assembly GCA_036897665.1 of Pelargonium citronellum. Lineage (NCBI taxonomy): Eukaryota > Viridiplantae > Streptophyta > Magnoliopsida > Geraniales > Geraniaceae > Pelargonium > Pelargonium citronellum. Next base: position 1,300 of record JAYMSZ010002820.1, read on the forward strand.
TTATTATTGCACTGAAGAAACAGTATTTGTTATTTATGGAATGATAATAGAAGAAAATAAATCATATTTATTGAGGAAACAAAAGTTTGGAGTGCAAGATGGTAAAATATATACAACTTAATATTGTAAAAAAGAAAAATACTCTTATTGAAAAAATGGGAGAGGACTCATCATCATATTGATACCTAAATGACTTTTTTTTTCTTTTTTTTTTATCGAACCTAAATGACTTTTTTTTAATTATATATGGGAATAGAGCTGCAAAATTGAAAAATTGAAAACTCCATTTTCATTGCCATTTCATGATATCCACAAAATATCATGTAGTTAATTTTAATTTAAAATTAAATAAGTGGTTTTCTTATAAAGTATATATCCATTTATAAATTCATCAACCAATTACTCGTTGTAAACTCTGAATTTTGAGAAGAGACTCCCCTACACTGGGATATTAGTCTAATATTATTAGAGCAAAATACAATGAGAAAAGTTTAGACCGAAAAAATAAAATAGAAAAATGAGTATAAGTGCACTGATGTAATCTTAAATCAGCGCACTTCTAAAAACGACGTAATTTACGTTAATACTTATTTACAAATAAAAATACGAATATAACGTCGATAAAATTTTATATGTGCAACAAGGTAAATATCATAGTTGATATTGATACTTCACAACCAATTAGTATTCATTCAATTATCGGTGTGACTTACAATGCATTATTTTTACTATATTAGTATTCATTCAACTCATGGAATAATTTTTTTTCATTATTTGAAAAAATAATAACCCGTGTATTTGGATCAAGTACAAGATTTGTCAATCCTCTTACCAAAGCAGTCAAATGTTACCCATTATTGAAAAAGATTAATTACAATTTTATTCTTACCCGATTTATAATTAAGAAAATGGAATAATCTTTATAAATAATTGTAAAAATAAACAATCTCTATTTGTGTTCAAGAGTAACACTTAAAAATACAACTTTGATATTTCTTTTCTTTGTTACAAACCGATGCCAAAATGAATAGCATTAAATACACCTTGTAATAGAAATAGCCATTGATTCATGGTTTCTAGTAGCTAGGGTTCACACACACACAAACATGAAACCAAAACTAGAAAACAACAAGATTTACAAAAGAAAATTAACAAGGAATGGAATCAAATAACTTTGATTGTAGGGTGGCCGGGTTTGTGTTTTTTGTCGTTGAAGTTCTTCTTAGCTGACGCTCTGTGAGACATGTGTTATACATTGATCGTCAAATGAAATCATCTGCGAACAGAATATTTTCAAATAACAAGAATAGATAATCATCGATCTCATATCATGTCCCTCGAGACATGATACATATACATAACAAAGCATGCAATAATGGATGAGCAAGAGATAAAGATATATAGGATATGAAAGAACTGTATTCTTGACACCCTGTAACCACCAGCAAAAGCTAATAACCATGAAAGATTAGTCAATTGCTTGTGGAATACTGGGGGTCAGGAATATAACCACATCATTTACCATTTTCTTGTCATCCTATTACAAAACATATATGCGATAAAAAATAACAAACAAGAGATAGATAATGAGAAAGAGTTATGCTTGGATCCATGTACGCCACCAGCATAAGCTGATCACCGTGAAAGATTAGTCATTTGCTTGTGGCATACAGGGAGCCAGGCATAACAACATTATTTACCTATTTCTTGCTATCCTACTAGAAAACATAAACAAAACAAATATACGAACAAATAACTACACAAGAGATAGATAAAGAGAAAGAGGTATGCTTGACTCCTTGTACGCCACCCGCAAAAGCTAATCGTCGTAAAAGATTAGTCATTTGCTTGTGGCATACAAGGAGCCAGGCACAACCTCAGTATTTACCTATTTCTCACTATCCTACTAAAAAACATATAAAAAATGCAATCACTTATAATTAAATAAGAGATAGATAAAGAGAGATGGGTATGCTTGACTCCTTGTACGCCACCCACAAAAGCTAATCGCCATAATAGATTAGTCATTTGCTTGTGGCATATAGGGAGCCAGGCATAACCACATTATTTACCCATTTCTTACTATCCTACTATAAACATTTACAAATCAAATCAAATAATTGAACAAGAGATGGAGAAAAAGAATGTATATTTGGCTCCTTGTACGCCACCCACAAAAGTTATTCGTCGTAAAAGATGAGTCATTTGCTTGTGGCATACAAGAAACCAGCCATAACTCATTATTTACCCATTTCTTGTTTTCCTACTAGAAAACATATACAAAAAATGCAACAAATAAACATGAGATAGAGAAAAGGAAAGAGGTATGCTTGGCTCCATATACGCCACCCGCAGAAGCTAATCATCGTAAAAGATTAGTCATGTGCTTGTGGCGTATAGGGAGCCAGGCGTAACCTCAATATTTACCCATTTCTTAATAACCTATTAAAAACATATACAAAACACATATGTAATGACAAATAATTGAACAAAAGATGGAGAAAAAGAAGGTATGCTTTGGCTCCTTGTATGCCACCCACAAAAGCTAATTATTTACAAGGAACCAGGCATAACCCATTATTTACCCATTTCTTTTTATTCTACTGGAAAACATATACAAAAAGAAAATGCAACAACTAAACATGAGATAGAGAAAATGAAATAGGTATGCTTGGCTCCATGTACGCCACCCGCAGAAGCTAATCATCGTAAAAGATTAGTCATTTACTTGTGGCGTGCAGGGAGCCAGGCATAACCTCAATATTTACCCATTTCTTGCTATCCTACGATAAAACATATACAAAAAAAAATATACAACAATTCAACATGAGATAGAGAAAAGGAAAGAGGTATGCTTGGCTCCATGTACGCCACCTGCAAAAGCTAATCAACGAAAAAGATTAGTCATTTGCTTGTAGAGTACAGGGAGCCAGGCATAACCTCAATTTACCCATTTCTTGCTATCCTACTATAAAACATATACAACAAAAAAATGCAACAATTCAACATGAGATAGAGAAAAGGAAAGAGGTATGCTTGACTCCATGCACGCCACCCGCAAAAGCTAATCGACGAAAAAGATTAGTCATTTGCTTGTGGTGTGCAGGGAGCCAGGCATAACCTCAATATTTACCCATTTCTTGTTATCTTAGTAGAAAAGATATGTGAAACAAAAATGAAACGAATAAACAAAAGATACATAAAGAGAAAAATATATGCTTGGATCCATATACATCACCAACAAAGAATGGTCACCATGACAGATTTGTCATTTGCTTGTCGTATACAAAGAACTAGACATTATCCTCAACATTTCTCGATATTCTACTAGAAAATTGCTAGAGAATAACTCGAGAAAGAAGAAGAAAAGGAGAGAAAGTGGTGGTGGAGACCATGGAGTAAGAGGGGGTTTATATAGAAGAATTTCTTGAGTGGTGAAAGAGAGCCCATCATCATTTTTAATTATATTTTAGAAAATTATCCCCAACATTAATTATATACAATGAATTCAATTTCATTTGTTTTCTCTCTTTTACTAAAATGTAATTCAAATTCAAATACATTGATCCAACCCATACCAATACCAACCCCCATTGCACTTTTCTCCTTTACTTTCATTGTATTTCGATAATATTTTGAGACTTCTTGTATATGATACAAGGAAGAAAGACTAAATGTACAAATACAATTATACAAATAAGTGCACAAAATTATATAAAAATGGTATAAATAATATAGATTAACTATGAAGATATTTACACCTTGATGGATAGTAAAAAATAGGTATGTGATACTATAGACTAGACATAATTTTCTCTCAAAAAAAAAAAGGCTAGATCTAATTTTGAAGCTATTTTATCTTTAATATATTGATGGATTCTATTTACAAAACAAAGGAAAATATTTTAGAAAGAAAAAACATGGTATATAAATTGGATTTAAATAGTATAAATATGTTCATAAAAAAAAAACCTTAAAGCGTGCATGACAAATTTATGCGACGGTTCATCTACTAGCAAATATATTTAAATTAAAGCTTAATTGAGCCGCCATGTTTGCGAAAAAGGCATCTTTATGGGTTCTTAAACTCGCCGGTTTTGATTTATTTATTACTTGTGTTCGCAAATGAACAAATATAAATTATTATTATTAGAATACTCCAAATTCGTAAATGAGTTGCAATCGATAATTCCATTTAGAAATTATTTAATAACTCACACTTCATAAACAAGCATGTTTCAATAAGACGTGAATGACATGCAAAACGCTCCAAACACATGTGACGGTCCATCTGCTCGCAAACAAATTTAAATTCATTTTAAATTGAGCCGCCACGTCTAGAAAAGGCATTTTTTGATGTCTTTCTACAAAGCTCGCCAAATTTATGATTATCTATATTTACACAAAAATAGAAATTTCAAACTATTTTTTAGAGAATACGCCTAATATGAGTCATATATAATCTATGATTTTTTTAAAGTTATTTAATACACTAACACTTCATGAAAGACTTGTTTAAGTCTTGCCTCGCCCGAAGAAAAAAAAATATATCATATTTTGATTGATTATTAAAAGCTCGTCAAATTCTTGATCACTTTGTTTACCTAAGAATAAATTAAACTTGTTTTCTAGAATAGTCAAATTTGTGAATGATTTGCTACCAATGAAACTCTAAAAATGATGTAATACCGTAACACTTCGAATACAAGCATATTTAAATTCGACTTCAATGCCATACAAAACATATTTCTCGACAATAACCTAAGTTTCGGTTTTATTGGAAATCAAGTGTTAAGCTTTTCGTAAATATTTTATTGTGGGTGTAGATCACTAGGGTTCCGCTAAAATAAGAAATCGAAACATCTAACTAAGCTCAATGAAGAGCACAATTCGAAAAACAAATATATCAATTATGAAACTCTTTACATTCACGGAACATGTTTGTCGATTCGAGATTATATATTTATATTAAAATACTCAAAATCAGGTGTCGACTTATTTAGAAATTTCTTGACTGATTAAAAGGCCTATTATTAATTTAAAACTGTTTATTTTTCATTTATTATTTTCAGAAAAGATTCCCCAAAATTAATTATATACAATGAACACAAATTCATTTTTTAATTTCTATTTTAAAAGCAATTCAAATTCAAAATACATTGATCCAATCCATACCAAGTTACCAACCCCATTGGCCTAACTCTTTTTTCATTCAAATTTAAGTTTAAATGAGGTGTCACCACCTTATTAGTGCAACTGATATAAAATTATATCATTTAACTGATGTCCATATTACTCCATTTTTATATACAAGCCATGTTTCTTTTCTTTAGGCTGAGATAATTAAACGAATTGGAACCTGTCACCACATTAAACTTTCGCTCATATCTGTCATAGTGAATTTGTGAGAGAAGAACAACTTGTTGAACACATTTATTTTTAATGAGTTTTCGTTGCGTTATTGGTGGTTTAAATCTAAGCCCATTTTTTATTTGGTTTAAACTTTTCTCTCTCTATATATAAAGTATGAGAATTATAAGTGCACAAACATAATTATACAAACAAGTGCATAAAATTATGAAAAACGGTAAAAATAAGAAGAGTGTAGATCGATTTTGAAAATATTTAGATATGAACATTAAAATTATCTCGATAAATATAAAAATATAGACAGACACTAGTAAACAATATTTTTTATATATCTATTTAAATAAATTAGGATTGACTTTATATTATAATTTATAATATATTCTTTTTAAGTATATATAATGCTTATTTTGTATGAATCTTCAAATAATTACAACAAGCTTATTGTCTCATCCATCTCTACCGTAGTAGGAGTGTCAATTGTGTTTCTATAAAGTACTAGACATAAGTACATAACTTTGAAGCTATTTTATTTTCAATATGTTGATGGATTTTAGTTACAAAAACAATGGAAAATATTTTAGTTAAATTTAGAATGTCAACATATTTATTTTGGGTTTGCATGATATATATTCAAATAAATTCTCTTAACATGCCAAATTCACGAGTTAGCATTAAGAGCACGTCAAATGCATACGACTGTTCATCTACTAGCAACATATTTAAAGTCGTCATTCTAAATTAAGCCGCCATATATGCATAAAAAGACATTTTAATTGGTTCTCAAAACTCGACAAATTATTGATTACGCACGTTTTATAACACAGTCATATTTAAATAATTTGTTCAAATACGTTAAATTTAAAAATGAGTCACTCCTTAAAAAAAAGAGTCGTAATTAATGATAATTTAGAAATCATTTAATAAACCAACAGTTTTGAAGCAAACATATTTAAATATTACTTCAACAACATGCGCAAAGCGCGCCAAATGCATGTGACGGTCCATCTACTAGCAAGTAAATATAAATAAGTTATTAATTGACCTTCCATGCATGCGGGAAGACATATATTTGTTGCGCTCACACTTGCTCGCATAATTTATGATTACATGTGTTTACAAATGAGATTATTTATTTATTATTTTATAATATACGCCAAATTCGAAAGTGAGTCGCAATCAACTATATTTTATACATTACTTAATCTTCAAAACTTTAGAAACAAAGGTATTTAATTCAAACTTTAATGACATACAAAACATGCCAAATATACATATAACATGTGGTAAAATGCTATTACAAAATATATTCTAATAAGGGCCATATCGATGCATTTGCACACGACCATGCAATTTAAAGTTCGAGCAGTTACAAAACATATTTCTTTCAATATAGCAAGATTAAGTACGTCAATTATTTATAATTTTAACTTCAACAGAAATTTAGTGTTAGGATTTCATAATATTTTTGCAATAGGGTTCCCACTGTAATAATAAAAAATCAAAGCAACTAAGTAAGCAAAATTCTAACATTTTTGGTACGACACGTTTTAAATTCACAGATAAAACTCTTTAGTAATGTATGTTCTCAGTTGAGATCATATTAAAACAAACAAAAATAATGTTTATCAATGTCATAATATTCTTCTAAATTTAAATATTGAACATAAAAAAAAATTATTATAAAAGTTCAAGAGGGACATCAACCAAGCTATAAAGTTGTACTGTTTTTGTATTATCATATCTATTTTGTAATGAACAAAAAAAAAAGGCATCATCATCATACTCTTGGATGAGTCCTTTTGAATTAGACCAAAATAAAGTTCCATTTTACTTTGACATTACATGGGATCCACAAAATATCATGTAGTTAATTTCAATTAACAAATTAAGTATGTGATTTTTATGTATATACCATTTATAAGTTAATGAACCAATTATTCATTTCAAATACAATTTACAAACTCTTGGATCCAATCGAGCATATATTATTAATAAAAATAATAATTAGAAAATAAATCTAATCATGAAATAGCCCATTCATATTGCATTAGAGCAAACTACAATTATCTTTCATTAATTTTGATTCAAATTAACAAAGAGATCGATTTCAATCCTAACATCAATAACCTATGGACAAGGGTTTATTATGAATACATTTAAAAAAAAAACGATTCCAAATAATTGATTGGATCAATTACAAGATTTGTCAACCCTCTTACCAAAGCAATCAAATGTAAGCCATAATTAAGAAGATTACAATATTATTACACGAATAATTAACAAGAAAATGAAATAATCTGTATTGTCTTTTGTAAAGATATACTTACAAATAATCATATTGATGTTATAATTTGTTTATTACAAATCGACACCAAAATGAATGGTACTGAATACACCCTGTAATAGAAGTAGCCATGAATCATGGTTTCTACTAGTTAGGGTTCCAAAAAAACACATGAAATCAATACTAGTAAAATAATAAATAAATAAAAATCTAGATTTACAAAAGAAAATGACAACTAGGAATGACGTGGTCCGTGATAATCAAATAACTTCTTTTGTGGGATGTAGATCTCTTTCCAACAATCGTCAGTCGTTCCTTTCAGCAAGCAAACTGCAAAGTCATGTCAGACACTAATCTCGAAATTAAATAATTTTTCATCATCTAAATGTTTTTGTACAAAAAAATAAATAATGATCATCTCATGTCTCTCGAGACATGATATATATACAAAACAACATGCAATAGCAAATAAAGAAGAGATGGAAGAAAAAGGTATGCTTGGCTCCGTGTACGCCACCCGCAGAAGCAAATCGCCATAAACGATTAGTCATTTGCTTGTGGCATACAGGGAGCCAGGCATAACCCCATTATCTATCCATTTCTTACTCATTTTTTACTTTTCCTTCTTTATTTCTTACTATCATATTGAAAAACACATCAATAACATATAAAAAATACAAATATGCAATAACAGATAAACAAGAGATAGAGAAAACGAGAGAGGTATGCTTGGCTTCTTGTACGCCACCCGCAGAAGCTAATCGCCCTGAAGATTAATCATTTGCTTGTGGCATACAGGGAGCCAGGCATAACCCTATTATATATCTATTTCTTATTCTTTATTTCATGCTATTGTACTAGAAAATATATACACTCAAGACAAATATGCAATGAAAAATAAGCAAGAGATAGAGAAATGAAAAGAGATATGCTTGACTCCTTGTACGCCACCCGCAGAAGCTAATCGTCATATAAGATTAGTCATTTGCTTGTGGCATACAGGGAGCCAGGCATAACCAAAATATTTACCCATTTCGTTTCAGTTTTCTTCTTCTATTTCTTAATATTCTATTAGATAATAACTTAGAGAAAGAGAGGAGAGAGAGAGAGAGAGACAAAGAGAGATAAATAGAGAGAAAGTGATGATGGAGACCATGAAGAAAGGGGGTATATATAGGAGAATTTGCTCACTGATTAAGAAAGCACATATTATTTATTTTTTTATTTTAATTATTATTTTCAGAAATATATCCCCAATATTAATTGTATACAATGTATTCAAATTCATTTTTTTCTTTCTTCTTTGAAATGTTAATTCAAATTCAAATCCATTGATCCAAGTCACACCAACCCCATTGAAGAATTAATTTTCGATAAAAAAGACATAGAAGAGGATTTTAGTGAATTCTAGCCGTATAGTGTAAATGTTCATAAATACGTTGAAATCGCGCCAAATGAATACGACACAGCTCATCTAATATCAAACCTATTTAAATCCCTTCTTAATTTAGCCGACATATGTGAAAAAGTATATTTTAATTGGTTCACAAACCTCGTAGTCTAGAAAATAAGTTATACATTGACACTTCATAAATAAACATATTTAACTATTTAAGTCCGCAATTTTCTGCCAAAAAAAATATATATTTTAATTGATTCTCAAAGCTCGCAAAATTTCTAAGTTCACATGTTTACATAACGGGAAATTCAAATAGATTTTTATAATAAGGCAAATTTTAAAATGAATCGCAATCAATGATACTCTAGAAATTATTTAATACACTAGCACTTCATAAACAACCAAATTTAAATCTAACTTCGGTGACATGCAAAACACGTCCAATTTCAATATAACACATGTAATATGTTATTCTGAATTATAATTACGTCATAACCGCCAATAAATCTATTTCGAGAGTTTTTAAATTTACTAATATATATTTTCAGTATGGGATCCTATTCAATCACTTAAAATCACGTTTGTTGGTACATACCGCTATAAATTTAAATATTTGAATAACATTAATTTTGTTGTTAAAGTTGAGAGGAACATCAACTACCCTGTAAAGTGAAACTATTTTTGTCATACCATATCTATATATAATTATATATAATGAACCCCCCAAAGAACCCTAGGCCCCCACATTTTCAAAGCTTACATAGCAGAGATTTTTGAATGCTTTGTGCCTTTCTTTTGTCTATCATTTTTGTTCACAGTTCAATGTGGAGCCACTTGGTCTGGTGGTGCACTACCACTTGGATCATATCTCCCACCAATTACATCCAATCCTGCCTCACTTTTCTTCAATAATAATAATAATGTTATTTCTTATTCGGTGTCCGTTTAACAATTTTTATTTGAAATTATGAGAACGTAAGATATATTGGATATTTTTAAATTGTAATTATTGTGTTTGTTTAATTTTTTCAGGATGACATATTTGAGATTAAAAAAA
>JAYMSZ010002821.1:0-11408 GCA_036897665.1 Pelargonium citronellum
TTTTGTGTTCAAAAAAAAAAAAAAATCAAAGCTTGACCCAAATTTTATTGAAAGTTTCAGTACTTGTTCGGAAAAAAAAGGTAAGACATTTAAAATGAGGCTCAAACTTGAGATATAGATGAAATCAAACGTCTTAGATTGTTTGCTCTAATGGCTGCTAATTGATAATGTTTATATTAAGAGAATAGAATAATTGAGTCACGTTATTTTTAGCTTAGTTTAAGCTAAATAGATCATAATAAACTAACTTATTATAATTTCATGTATATTCGTCACCGATGAATTTGTGAGGTATTTATATGAGATACTCTCTTCTAACCAATGAGAATGTGTTTATATTTACAAAGCAATATCACCACATGTTGTCGTATGGTTGGTTGGTGACGTAAGACCACTTCAAGGCATTTGGGGTGCTTAAGTTCTAGCCTTCCACGAGTGTCAAGTGAGATTCAGTGCTCCCACAAGCCTTTCAAGCATTGCAGGGCAGAACAAATCCCCTAGGAACCTCCATCTCTACAGTTGACTTTCTAAAATCCTAACAAAACAGGAGTCCTAGAGGAACCCGGCGAGACAAAATCCTCGGTGAAATAGGCAAAATTTAATTTTGTTAACATGACATTTCTAATTATATGATAGCCAGAGACCAAATCTAGATTCAAGTGGTAAATAAAACGACAAGAGTTGGGAATCTAAGTCCTAACTAATAATTGAATCTAAAATACAACAGTACTGTGCAGAGTACTAAACTATTTACCCTTAAACAAGTAGCTTTAAAATACAAATTTTGGGCACTAAATGCAGTACATTTGCTTGGGGTTCAAGAAGTCAAAGAATGGGTAAGCCAAACTTGCAAATGTTGCACAAGTCACAACAAAAAAAACCCAGAATTCAACAAGAAGTAACACACACCTATAATGTCTCAACCTGTATCTGTATGTGTACCTGCTCAATTATGTCATAACCACTCCTTCTTTCTCATTCCCTTTCCCAATCACTTTAAACCAAAATGAAAACCCATAAAAGAGACACCATAAACCAATATACTATAAATTGGTAGAGCATCACAGATAAAGATATGCAACCCCTTTTCCTTTTTCTTACAAACTCTCACCAACTCAGAGTTGGATCACCTCAACATCCACCTTAATGACTTCATTCAATTAGTCACTCAAATGTCACCAACAAAACCAGCTTCATGACCTGTGCCCCACCCAATGAGAACATGATTTCCCTGTATAAAGAAAGCTGATCAACCATGCAACTATTTAAAAGAAGCTATCCCCAGAAATCTTGGCTTGCTTTGACAATTCAGGCACACAATCTTTTGCTTCAACTCTGTTCTATATGAAGTCCCAATTTTGTTTGACTTGATCTACTAGATGAAAGGTGTTCTATATGAAGTCCCAATTTTGTATACCCAAAATAGGTATACAAAAGCAAACAAAACTGCCACAACTTGACAACTGTGTAGCAGCAAAATTAAAACTGGAGAGAAAAGATGGTGCACAGCAGATAATCTGCAAAACTTGTAATGTAACATTTTAGTTATGATGATACAACCAAAGCAGGGATAAATTGAGAGAAGTGCACTGAGGAATATACTTTTGCTATTTGCAATAAGAAACCACATACTCAAAATGGATTTGACTTGACGGACAACCCTATGGTATATATGCTGGGTCTCCTCAAACGTCAATTACAGATTAAACATATTTCACACACTTGAACTCATTACAACTTTGGAAATGGCCACTCAGATAGAAGATATAAGTATATTGGATTAACAAGTTCTACAGCATTTGTGTCCTGCATTAGAAATACAAAACTAAATTAGCTTAGGCCACTCAAAGAACTTTCTCAAATAAATTGTAGCCAATGCATGATTCAAATAAAGGAGAAATTAGAATGGTAGAATATGCCATCGCTCCAGATGCCCCCAGGGGAGCTTGAATGTTTAGGGTAATTAACAAACAATTAATTTACATGACCGCCACAAGTTAATTAGCATTGTCTCAAGCTTAAGTATCTCATTAAGATTATATGAACACATACAGGTTCAGATCCAGTCCATATTAACCAAGCCTGTTATTTTCCTTAAAAAGTACCTACATTTACGTTAATGTATTCTTTTTCTTTCATTACATCCTCCTAGCAATCACAATGACTTGAAACTTATAAGTCCACAACATAAGCCATCAGCAACAATATCAAACCGATAGCATAATGCAACACCATAAGAATGGTTAGATAAACCACCAGCGCACTCATTTTCTGAAACAAAATCCTAAGCTTTATTTATATAATTTTTTTGATAAGCACACTTTCTCTTTCTTCATTTTTTAATATCTGTCCATGTATTTGTATCATAGTATTCTATTCTTCAAGGTTCAAGCCATTAAAGTCCTACAAAGCTAGAAGATGTTTTCATGCTTCATCTCTTCCTTCCATAAGAGAGCAAAGTTAAATTAATCTAAGTTCACAATACTAAACTGAGCATGAGTTCCTGATGAGTCAAACCATGCATTGACGTAACTGTGGCTTGCTAAACTGCTCTTTCTAAAGCATTAAAAACATAAAACTCAGCTACAACCCAAAGCCTGCATAACAGTTAATTTGATCTGAACAATTTTAGAAATATTTGATGTAGCAAATGGTAGGGACTATGAGAATCATGCCAAGTGAAGATTAGAGTAAAAAGGCTATCATTGATTGGAAAGTCCAAACACACTAATAGAATAACGAAAACAGGAAAACTGGGACTTGCTAAGATTTACAAAGACAATATGATGTCCACAAAAAATATCATTTACCCTCACAAATAATGTATAATAAGCAGTGTCATAAGCCAGGAAAATATGCAACATATGGTGCATATTGAATGCTCATATACCTCATTCTACAGGCTCTGATGCTTGGGAATGTTGTTCTTCAATTAAAGTTTGAACTCTCTGCAGAGAAGCATCATAAATCCATCTAAATAAGAGAGGTTAAAACAATCAAGTTATAACAAAAACTAAGGCATTGGTTTACCTTTACAGAGCTTCCGACTTCTTCTAGTTTTTGCAGTAGTGCAAGGTCCGTCGAATAAGCAAGAGATTCATGCTTCACAGATCTTGATGGTGACATCTGAAGTAAACAAAGGACAAAACTCTTTAAATAACACGGTAAGTAAATATTTCATGTCCCAATTTGGGTTTCCAGTTTCAATAAAAAAAACATAATCAAACATGACAAAGCAACTTCAACTCTGGTTTTTTATCAATAATGTAGTAATTGAGATTGATTAGGGTGTAATGCTCTAATATTTGACACACATACCCAAGAAGCTGGTGATTGACCTATCCTCAAACTTGAAGGCTCTTCCATTGTTGAAGCTTGTCTAGAAAAAGCCTCATTTCTCATGATTGAAAGGCGTGTCAGAACAGCCTAAATAAGGCATGAAGGGAGTAAAATAATTTATATCCTTCTTTTGAATTGAGAAGTAGCAAATAGTAACTGACATAAAGTTACCTTCCTGAAGGCATGCGGATTTGCAATGCCTTGGATCTGAACATCATCACTTGGCGGCCTTCTGACACCGGCATTTTCAATTCGTAGAGAGTAGACACCAAAAAGAGACTGCAAATATCCTGAGGAAAATATAGGTAATAACAGTAACACGTGACATATCTTTCATTAATATAAATACAAAACGCAAAAGAAGCAATATACAAGAACCAAAAGTTAATCTTTGAAATTGTTTTCTAGTTTTTGGTGGACGTCAAATAAATTAACAGAGAATGCCTGCATACATGCTTGACAATTTTGATTATGATTTGAAAACATTAACTTCAATGAATGGAATGTAAAATTATTAAAGGGGATTGATTCACTAAAGGCCAGTCTTGCACCAAAAGAAAATAGCAATGGCAAGTTTGTACATTAGTCTACGACTCTTTGATAGCTCGTATTTGATTAGAGCTATCCATCATTTTCTTGTTGATCTTCACTTGTTTTGAGCCAATTTGGAGCTTGATTGGATCATATTGGACTATTTCTATTTATCTTGTTTGTTTTTATTATTTATAATTTTTAATATAGTTTTATTTCATTCTAATATAATTATATTGTTTTTGGCTATTTTGATATGCGTTGGGTGTTATTGTCAAATTGTCAATACTCCAGGTGTATAAAGCACATATGGATGTCGGGATTGGATCAAAAAGCTAGGAAGGCTAATTTTTAGAAGATCCCATTAATGTCGCGGCATATCATTTGAGGCCGCAAAATGAGCAAAGCCAACCTAATGTCGCGACAACTAAGCCAACCAACAAAGAAGGAATGTCGCGACAAGAGCTTATAAAGTCGCGACCCCATTAGGGTTTGACAATCAAGGTCGTGAGAAGAGAATCTAATGTCGTGGCATTGCGCCGAATACAAGGCCACATTAGCTTAAGTGCGTTTTTGGAGACCTATTAGGTTGGACTTTAGGAGGCATAAAAAAAGGAGAAAAATGAATGCACGCAGTAAGGAAGAAGAGACAAATTGTGAAGCTCTTAGGATAAAAAGAAGAAGTCATCATAGATTTAAGCGAAGGATTCATTGTGAAAGCGATAATTCATCATCAACACTTGTAGTATCTTAGTTTGTTTCTCTTCTTCAAACCTTCATTTTTATTTTGAGATTTTAGTTAAGATCCAAGGCTTAGTTTAAGGATTCGATTGTTATATTGTTTTCATTTACTTCAAGCATGAACTAAATTTCTTTTATGTGAATTGCAAACATCACTATGTTTTGATAAATAAAATGGAATATTGCGATTAGGATTTTCTATTATTCTTTGATTCTAGTTCTTTGTGTTTGTGCTAGCTTGATCACCTTGTACATGATTTTATTATGTGCTTGTATTTAAGGATATAACACTCTCATATAGATTAGAATTACAAGTTGTGTGTACCTCATTCGAACAATATGCCTTGAGAACCACTTCGACTCCATAACTTGTAATTAGTGTTAATTGATTAAAGTTAGAGTACCGTAGTGACATTTGTACTTTGAATTGAATTAGTTAATAGCCTAGGATACCTCTAGAGAGGCAAATGAGTTCATTTAGAATAGTGCCCTAAACACTTTAATCCTTCCAATTTACCATTACGAACGCTAGTTGTGAAGCATCCAAATAACCTTCTCATTTGAAAACCTTCAATCTAATTTTTGCTCAATTTTATATTACTTACTGTACTTTATATGCTTCTAGTTCTTAAAACAAAAAATTTAAAACCTGATTTCTGATTTTTATTTAGATCTTTGAGTTTTTAGTTAATTTATTTTTAGGTTATTAATACCGATTCATGTACTTTCCTAAGTCCTATATTACTTGTGCAAATCGGTATACTTGTCAAAGCGTTGCCACTATTTCACTCATTTAGCATAGGCTAATCACTTATAAGCAATATTATGCTAACACTTTTACCTTGTTCAACTACTACATCTGCAACCAAAGGTAACAGAACATACTTCTCTCTTTTCAACACCCCAAAACATGGAAATCGTTCTGGCTTTATAACCTAAGATAAAAGCAACAAGTGAGTTAGTCAATACAACTGATGCTTACGTAAAAGTACATATTGTTGTCACATTTATCTTTGACCAATGACAAAAAATAGACGAGCACATCTTAAATTTCTTCTTTCAAAAGAAAGATAATGGGATAAAGATGCCGGAGCTTCAACACAGAATACTGAGCTACTTAAGAGTTTTCCATCCAATCTATGAGTAACCTAGAATATTATGCCACATTTTAAATTATAGTAGACTGAATCAACTCTTACTAGTAGACATTTTCTAAGGAAATCAACAAAACCAATGAAGGAAGCTGGCAGAAATAATAAAACGAACTCAAAAGGGAAATACTGATTACTTTGTAAATGATGGCATTCGAAGTGAGATAGAGCTTCCTCGACCTTATATCTTTCCGCAATATATACCTCCGAAGTGGTAGATATAGCAACATCAAAAACCCAAGTCCCCAAACCAGAATAAAAAGCAATGAATAAAGCACCCACAGAGCAGTTTGATGCTTAATGTAATTCTCCTCCATCTCTTGAAATGAAGCCGAATACAGAACTGGCTCATCGTCATCTTCCCTCACACCACCGGCACCCGACAATAGACCCTTCTCCAAGCTGTCAATCTCTACAACCTCATCCCCAGACCCCATTTCCTGAAGTCACACAACAATAGCCAATCTCATCATCAACCAAGCCACATTCCAATGACTATAATATACATATTATAAAAAGAAACTATTTCTAAGAAAACCTATCTGATGATCAGCTAACCGAAAAATCAAATTCAGCAAAAATATTTCTTAAGAAACAAAAAAACACAAATTAGGCTTCATTAGACAATTTTTTCTCGAGAAAGCAAAAATCGAAACTGAATAAAAGCTTCTGTGAGAAATTCGATTTTTCAAATCAAAATACATAACCCTAATTACTTTGACACATTAGCGAAGAAGCAAGAGCTGAGAGAGAGAGAGCTCACCGATTACTCAATTACTGTAATACAAATTTTAATTCAATTTCTGTGAGTAAACAACTGATGGTTCGAGCTCCGATGATGAAAATCGAAGACGACGACAAGGCAACCGGACCAGGTTGGACTGTTAAGTGATTGTGTGTTTCGACTCCACGCTGTACTATTCTGTTTCTGCAACCGGACCGTTGATGCTAATCTGGAGAGCCCGAGAGCCGTTGGATTAGAATACACGAACCGGTAGGTAATGAAATTGTTTGTTTGTTGGCGAAGCTTTGACTACGAGCTCTTTCCGGATATTTTAACGGTCGAATTCACTGCCGGGCCGAAACCGGCCCAATGTAATGTTTTCTGCAATACGACCTGTCGTTGTAGTTGTCACACTATCTAATAAACCCTAAATAACGATCCAAAACCCTAAACCGCGAGAGGAAGCTGATGGCAATGGAGAAGACGAAGACGAAGAAAATTGCAGAGGAGCCGAAGAATGAACAGGGCAGTGAGATATTCTCCGCAAGCTCCTTCTCGAGCCTGGGACTCAACGAAAGCTTATGCAAGCAACTTCGAGGTTTTGTTTCTCTCTCTCTCTCTGCACACGTATCTGTATGGTAAAGGATTTGTGTCTTTGAAGCTAATTCGTGTTGTGATTATTGACAGAGAAGATGGGTTTTGAAGCTCCGACCCAGGTGCAGGCTCAAGCGATTCCACTCATTCTCTCTGGGCGTCATGTGTATCCTTCACTTTTTAATTTAATTTTTGTTAGTGTCGATGCAATTGCTTTTATTTTGTTCAAATTTGAATTGTGTATGGGTCTGTTCTTTGATTCCAAGACTATAGACTTGTGAATGCTGCTACTGGAACAGGCAAAACTGTTACCTATTTGGCTCCAATTATTCATCTCTTGCTAAATATTCGTATCAAGCGATCCGATGGGACTTTTGGTATGTGTTTTCTTGTTGTATTGATGTGTTCACTAGTTTACAGTTTCATCATATACATTGGAAATCCCTTATTTCCAATAAATATGCCTTTTGTATTTAAAAAATGTCAACTTTATTGTGTACTCTCTTGGCTATGCTCACAGTAATGTAGTTGGAACAAGATTACTAGTCTTAATTTTCTAATTCTATCCAGGCCCAAGTGTCAAAATTCCCATGCTATGATAAATTCATTCTAAAAGTCATGCTTTTCTCTTTCTGGAGTTTATCATATCTGAATTTTGATTACATATTTTCATTACCATAAAAGAAAATTGTTTTTACATTAAGAAATATTTTGTTCATTCTTGTCACTCCCACATCATTACAGCGACATGCACTGTCTAATTAATCATGATTCACTTAATAATTGATGTTTCGGAAATAGCGTTGGTTCTTGTACCAACGCATGAATTGTGCATGCAGGTTCATGAAATTCTACAAAAAATATTGTTTCGCTATCCTTGGATTGTCCCAGGTTATATAATGGGTGGAGAAAACAGAGCAAAAGAAAAGGCCAGGCTGCGCAAAGGTAGGATTTCATGAATTTCTATATCATCGAATCTATGTGTCTTCAATTCCTATTGAATCTCCGTGGATTCTAACTAGATGCTTGAAGTGATAAATATACTCAAACGTCTTGCGGGCCAATATTTTGACAGACTGTAATTCTTTTTTCTGGGGTTTTGTTCAGTGTGATATGTGTTGCCACCTATGATATGACGCATTGAAACTTCAGACACCTAAAGTATTGATATCTGACCTGAGGATGCTGTTTCTTGGTTTGTAACATGTGTAGATTATTATATGGATTAGCACCTACTTTTGGGTGATTTGCCTCATCGAATCATGTGTCTGCTTGAGCATTCATGCTAATGACCCATATATTTCAAATTTAAAGATGGCTTAACAAATCTTCTCTTCAACATGATCTGAGGCCTTCTTCTCTGTTCAGTGAAGTATAATATATGCGTATTTATTTGTGTTAGATCTTGGTAAAATGGATCCTAAATCTTTTATGCTGTAATTTCCAGGTATAGCTATTCTAATTGCAACTCCTGGACGCCTGTTGGATCACTTAAAGAATACGTCATCATTCAGTCATGCAAATCTGCGATGGATCATCTTTGATGAAGCAGATAGGTAGGTCTATCATTTACGGGTGTAATGCTATTCAATCACTATGATTTGTCATTCATCGTGTTTTTAGTGCCTCTTCTGACAATTTGTCTACTCATTTTCACAGGATTCTCGAATTAGGATATGGCAAAGACATAGAGGAAATACTAGAGCTTTTGGATTCAAAGAAAAATGATTCTGCTGAGAAGGATAATTCTGTTTCAAGTACCTCTAGTTTTCAGCGGCAGAATTTACTGTTATCTGCTACATTAAATGAGAAAGTTAATCATCTTGCTAACATTAGTTTAGAGAATCCTGTTTTGGTTGGTCTTGGTAACAAGAGCATTCAGCCCAATTTATTAAAAGAACATCATGAATCACCGGATGATGAAGCAGGTGATCTAGGCAAGATAGCAACTTCAGCTGGAGACTATAAACTTCCAGATAAATTACTTCAGAGATATGTTAAAGGTAAATGATGATGGAATGTTAGATGTGGTGAACCTTAAATATGATTTGATGTGGTTTGATTGAATTTTCATATTTCAATGCAGTGCCTTGTGGTTCACGGCTTACAGTACTTCTTTCCATCCTGAAGTATCTTTTTGAGAATGAAGCTTCCCAAAAGGTAAATTTAGTCCTAATTTCTTATTTTTCTTTGTTTTGTGAGCGAGGTTTATGACATCATTTATAATTGTAATGTTTTTTGGAGGATGTAAATTGTAATAATAGTAATAGTAGTAGAAGACCTGCATTCACCTTTCTTATTTCACAACTTTTATTTTAGAGGTATAAAATTGATTGTTCTCCAGCGTCTGAGAACCTATTTGTCTGCACCAGTAACATTGCTTGATTACGTTAGGATTGTGCCATGAACTCATCATGGAATAGTACCTGTATCATTAGCACGCCATGAACTAATTGATTTTGTGCTTTCTAGATGTCCCTGTTTACTAGTGAATCTGATAAATATTGTACCTTGTTTCAGGATGTGATCACTGTACTTTCCCTTCATTGACCACTTATACAATGTAGTTGTTTTATTTCCAGTTCACTCACATGGTTATTTTACAGATTGTGGTATTCTTTTCAACATGTGATGCAGTAGATTTCCATTATTCACTGTTGAGCCAATTCCTTTGGTCAACCAAATCAAAACCAGAAGCAGAGTTCAAACAGAAGTTTGTGAGATGCAAAACTTTTCGGCTGCATGGAAATATGAAGCATGAGGATCGGAGAACCACTTTTCAGGCCTTTAAAACAGAGAAAATGTGTCTCCTCTTGTCAACAGATGTTTCTGCTAGAGGCTTAGACTTCCCAAAAGTTCGATGCATCATACAGTATGACTCTCCAGGGGAGGCTAATGAATATGTGCATAGGTATTTTATGATTTATTTCATGTATTGTCTCTTATCTGTGCTTGCAATAGTTTTGACAATCGTAAATTTTACAAAAGCTGTCTCTAGAAAAGGGTGGGTTTGGATATTCTTAGCTGTCCTGCAAGAACCAATTATTGTCATGCATGAAAAGAGCTTGCCTTTCTTTCCTTTTCTTTCCCGGTGGATTTTTTTATTTGGTGCTATATTTTTGTTGCATTGAAGAGTTTGTAGGACCTTGACACTATCTTCATTATGTTATGCAGGGTTGGTAGAACTGCTCGGATGGGTGAAAAAGGAGAAGCATTGCTATTTCTGCAACCAATCGAAATAGATTATATACAAGAACTTCAGAATCATGGTGCATCGCTGTCAGAATATCCTCTTCTCAAAATCTTGGACAGTTTCCCTGTGTATACTCAGCAACCGCGTGCCAATAAGTTCGTAGACATGCATCCATGGGTCCTTATGCTACAAAAGGCACTAGAGTCGTTTGTTTCATCCGAGCCATCCATAAAACAGCTTGCCAAGGATGCATTTTGCTCCTGGGTTCGCGCATACACTGCCCACCGTGGTGAGCTGAAGAGAATATTTAAGGTGAAGAGCCTTCACTTGGGGCATGTTGCTAAAAGCTTCGCTTTGAAAGATCAGCCTTCCTTGGTCGGGAGATCATTCCAATCGGAGACAAAGAAGAGGAAAAGGGAGCAAAGGCAAAAGGGGCAGACAAAAAGGAAGAAAATTTACCGGAAACCATGAATGCAAGTTAATTTATGTTGTAAACGAGGTTGTAATTTTTGACAACATATGTTTTTTTTTTCTTCACAAATACTCAACTCAATGTTCAATCTTCAATGGTTTTATTTGCAATGAAATATGTTATTGACTCAAATCTCTTAATCTGACATTTCCCTTTAAAAAATGGTACTAAGAGAATTAACTTAGATTAAAAACTGGATTAAGATTTATTTTTTTAATAAAATGGATTGCTAAAGAAACAATTTTGAAATGTTCTCGTGACAAAACAAGTGTGATTTGAAATGGAAAACTTTATTAAGATAATCAAGAGAATTCTAATTTATAAATATGTTCCTATAAAATATTGCTTGTTTTGCATTAAAAAACTATATATATAGAATAAGAAATCTAAGCCAACTACATTTTGGTTTAGCCTAAGCCAAACCAATGAGGTGATGACACCTCATTAATTTTCATTCATACCCACCCAAGTGAATTGGTGGGAGCGGAGCGATTCGCCCGGATCCAAAATTTTTAATGAGGTGTCATCACCTCATTGATGACTTAGCCTAAGCCAAAAAAAGTTTGGCTTAGAATTCTCAACCCATATATATAGGAAAAGGAATATGAGCCAAGTAATTTTTGGCTTATACTAAGCCAAGCCTATGAGAAGATGACACCTCAT
>JAYMSZ010002822.1:0-11407 GCA_036897665.1 Pelargonium citronellum
ACAAGACATCCCAGTGTGTTTGCTTTGACCCGAGTCAAACAGGCGCATCAATATGTATGCCTCTGGCTTGCACAACTTAAGTAATAATGTAGCAATGCAATCAGCAGTTTAGAACATCAAATTCAATAGTGCAAGTTTATCGTGCATGAAAGGGTCCTCATATAAGGAGTTGGGGAAGGTTTCGACTGAGAGATCCAAAGCAATTTGATTAAATTTATTTAAACCATCATGTCAAACAGATCATGTCTAGGACGTTTTTCTTAATTCATTACACTTCAGCCTACTGTAAGACTAATGAAATTGAAGCACTGACATTTTCAATCTAAAGGTTGTTCATTCACAAGAAAATAGAAAAGAAAAGAGGTACATTTTGCAAATCCTTCCCCTTCTTACTCAAGCTCATTTACATTCCAAAATAAGGTTTCTCAATATTTCTGAACCTCAGAATATGTTGTAGGGAACCGCAGCCTAGCGGCTATCCTCATTTGAACAGAAAACCAAAACAAACTTGGCAATTCCACTGCTTTATTTAGGTTTATTCAGTATCACTTGAAACTTAAGCATAAGAGATGCAAAAATAGGAGACCTTAACGAAAGAAATCAGTCATGTCACAGTTATCAACAAAGAAGAGCGAAGCATAGTAATATATGGCCAAACAGAAGTAGTCCGAAAAAACCTAGGCAACGAAAAGGTAAGGGGACACCAATCTCACTATTCATTTACATGACATGTTTGTGTATAGTAGGCACCTCTATCATATTTTATTATTTGCTCAAATGGTAAATTATTAAGTTTCAGCAAGCCATCTTAAGTAGTAGAAAATAAGGAACTATTTATGGGCATTGAAAATTATTTTACCTTAGCTGCATCCTCAGGGTTGTTCTTCACAGGTGCATATGCAAGCCATGGATCCATAACCTAAGCAGTCACATAAAACATTTTTTGATAGCTTACACTTCAGGACAAAAACATAACAGTAAAGAAGACGAGGCCGAAAAAAATTATGAGAGGAGAGAGAGCATTAATAGCTATCAGAAAACCATGGGAAAGGCTAAAAGTAAATCACTGGATCCATCTAAGATAGCTGAAGTTCTAAGTCCTCTTCTGTTAATTTTCTTTTTAAAAATATTCATTACCGTAAATCCAACCCTTGCTGATGGAGGCAATGTTTTTGGATAGTCTTGCATCATACACTCTAGCCGAGTTGAGGACTTAAATGAAGTTCTGCTGGCATCTTTATATCTGCAGTAAGATAAGACAAAATAGATTAAACCATTTGTATAAAGTTTTGTTGGCACCTTTATAACTGCAATAGAGCAGGAGGTAAATCAGGGCATAACATGTTGGATTATATGTACTTGAGACTTGAGAGTATTTCAAGCACAACTAATTATGGGTACACAATCTTTTCTTAGTTTATTACTACTCTTTTCGAGTATTCAACTGTATACCGCATTTTATGTTCCTAAACTTTGTACTGATACATGACCAAAGAGGTATTCTTTGTTCCGCCTATCTATTACTACCTTTTAGCTAAACAAAAAACTAAGTACCAGAAGGGCTTATTCCCAAGTGAGTTGAACTTAAGTAACATACGATTGCTGTAAGCATTAATTATTAATTACCACCATTCATAAATTGATGGAGATCACTGTCGACATCCTTTGAAGAGTTATAAGAGGTATGGAAAGACTGGAGATATTGTTCTAAGAAGTTTCCCCTTCAAATATTCTTACTTTTGTTATCAAAATAAAACTAATATCTAAAAAAAACTTTAGAAAGACTAATATACCATGATCATAAAAAACATGAAGAACTGCTATAAATCCATAAGACAAAATTAATTAACAAGAAGCAAATATACATAATGGGTAAATAGTATAAAAATTTGAACATAATTACTTTGGGTTAACAAACTCCTTTATAGCACCTCTTGTTTTTGTGAGCTCCTCAATGTAAGGACCAAGTTCTAAAATCAACTGCAAAACAAAAAAATAAATAAATAAATCAAAAGAAGTGAAGAGTTATATTTTTACATAGTCAAGCATAAGCATAGAATTGTATTTTCTCCACAAAGCTAGACTAGAATGCATCTTGCAAGGTCCACTTTTTATTGTCATGTTGATGAAAATAATATGGAGTTTCAGAAAATATATTTATTTAAAATTCAGAACTGTCGTCCCCAAAAAATCACAATGGTTCTAATTCATGCAATATAATAACATGCAACCCAGGGTAATCCACAGCTACACTTGTTTAGAATTGGGGAGAGAGATATCATAACAAAAGATTGCATGTAAATTGAAGAAGCTCCTCTTCATTGCATCCCTTGGTGATGCAGTGCTCAGTAAATCAAATCAGTAGACACATTGAAGAGCAATTGCACCCAATACATGAGATACACCCAACAATTTTACTCACTATAATAGCGAGAGAAGTTGAGAGCCTAAAGGAGAGGCCACCATCAACACAATGAGATCTCAATATGTAAGAAATACCAAAACTAATAGTGACTAGAATGTATAGTTTTCATCAACTAGACTTCCTATAGAGACAAAAGACAACTTTTTCTAACGAACAAAAAAAAAATATAATGAATTTGCCAGAAAATTACTTGGTTTATGTTTCCTGGATAGGGAGAATAGCCTGTCTCACAATTGGCGTCTCCATCAGGATGTCCAGATGCTCTAAGCAGAGGATCGAGCTGATTGTATTCCACATTGATCACCATCGACCTCCCTGAAGTATTGAATAATTAAGAATCAAGTAAAAAAATAATGTGCACACTACCATGCGTACTGTGCTTCAATTAGGAATTTCAAGTAACCAGAACAGCAAAGTTGTGGTTAGCAGCTTATCGCAAGTATCAGAAATACAATGCTGATATATATCTAATTGTGAAAACTCCTTTATGTAGCAGTGCTACTGCACAAAGAACTGGCATATAAAACCTCTTTCAGTTATATAATAGATCATTCACTAGTTCAGTATCTGCATATATAAGGCCCAGAAAACAGCATCCATAATTCATGGACCACTTGCTAACCTTCCCCAAAGGTAGTGGTGCATTTACACATGTTCATCTAAACTTCAATGCAGTCATTGTTTCTTTATTCATGTTCATGGTTCAAGTACAGTGTGTACTGATTTAATTATCACAAGATTTGACCACTAAGCAACACTGACAGTCAAAACAAATTAATAGAGCAAGAAAGTAGGTCAGAGCCCATCAATAATAATTTCTCAACAGCATATAGTCTGGCATTAAATATACCATCAGAGTGAGTAAGTCTTGTGATTCCTCCAATTGCTTCTTTTGCTTTGCGGGGAACAGCAAGAGAGTTAACATGGTATTCTTTAGTGCTGCTGACACCTAAAGATGCTGGAATTGCCTGAATAAGATGTGCATATTCATTTTCTATCCGCTTTCATTTCAAATATATATACATATAGATGACACCAAGAAGAGAAAGCAACTAAACCTTGAATAGAAGCCCGTTTGTATCTTGGAAAAACAAAACCCATTTCAAACCAGCATCTCGCCTGAAATAACGAAATACCATTAAGGTCATATTCTACCACGCACAAACCATTGACAAGAATCCAAATATCACTAGTCTTATATAATCATAGTTATAAACAAACCAAGAAAATTATAATAAGTCACTATAAGTAAAACCACACAAATTTCAGATATCAGCAATGCAATTGAGACTTACCATTTATTCAGAAGGCCACTTGAATAGAGAAGTGAATGAACGTCGCCATGACCATGAGGTTTTGTCTATCACAGACACGAAAAGGTTGGGAAACACATAAATTCCAAGCTAGGTAATAATTCTGAAGGATTCTACATAAACAAAGGAAAGCAGTAACCACCATAAATATGGCAAGTCATTTATATAAGACACTGCTCAAAAGCAACCTGAATTCTATATTTGCTATGTGGGTCCAATGCCAGCCTTGCATCATTATCATCTAAGCATGCAACTTTTTCCTGGGAAAAAAATGAAATTTATATTTCAATAGAAACATATTACAGCTATAACAAACTTTCTCCACAAAGACCTCAATTATGAGTTACAAACCTGCTTTAAAAGGTTTACTTGTGTAGGATCCATTCCAAAATAAGAATTTGTTTCTAGCAGCTGTATAGTCCGTGCATGTGTGTCATCTGATGTCATTATAACAAATGGACTCTTTGTTTGGCAACCTGTAGTGGAGCCAGACATCAGAGGAAGGGTAGGCTCAAAATCTTAATAAGAAACTTTCACTTCCATTAGCACTGCTCATTACCGTTTTTAAGAGACTTATAATAAATCAACTTTTATCAAGCAACTTTCATATCACCGATGAGAAGATCCAGATCATCACCATGGACATAGATTGGGACACATTCAGTAAAGTAAGTGGTTTTTAATTGTTAAGAGATAGAGATTGTCGACCCGACGAACTAGTCTAATATCAAAAATATTTTCACTAAATTTAGATGTAGTTATCTCTAATACACTTACCAGATTATAAATTAAGAAAATGTTTGGGCTTTGATTTATAAAAGATATTAGTGCTAAACTAAACTGAGGCAACAATAGTAATAAAGATGCAAATAAATAATATATTTTATATAAATATTTCATTTTTATTGATATAATAGTTTAATCTTTAGAAAACTGAAACTAAATAGTAAAAAATTCAATATCATAAAAAAAAATTAAACATGAAAATTATATATGAAGAAACAGTGGAAAAAATAAAAAAAAATGGTTAATACAAAAGAGAGAGAAACAAAAAAAAAATTTGCAGTAAACAGTGAAAAAAAAGTAATGTGAGAAGAGATAGTTAAATAAAGAAGAGGAAAAAACAGTAAACACTACAAGGTGCAATAGATGCAAACGGAATGCTCCAACCACTGAGCCATAGGCATTGCATGCAATTGATATTGATACTGATAATATTTATCAGAGTTTTGGGAAGTTGGGATGGGTTATTGCCTACTACAGTTTACCCCTACCTCCGCAAATGCCTGCAAATTAATAGCATTATCATAACCTGAAAAGGCATTGAAAGACCAGGATGTTTAATGTAACAATGACCGACAGAATTATGGAAAGCAGATACTAAAAGTTAACTCGACATACATTTTGAAAGTACATTGAACATAAAGAACCATAACTAGGCCTCTCTTAAATTTGTGCTTGGGTAGATTTTTCTTCACTTTTTTTTTTTTGCTAGGATTTTGTTTTTGAGTGATATTTATGAGTAATTGCAAAATATTTCAAAGTATTAACTATATTAAAAGCTCACATGATGACAAACCTGGTGCCAATCTAGAGCTAGCTTCCTGAAGAGCTAATATAGACTCTATGTAATGTTGTAAGAAACATGTTCCTGTAGTAGTTTCCGCAGGAAGAGCCACCTGAAAGAAGTAAAGATTGATTAGAAAATGAAAGACCTGAATTTAATTCAACGGAAAAACAAGCCATCATTTCCGTTACTAGCCTGACAAGAATATCTGTCATGCATGGTAAAAATAAAATGCATATGAAATCACATGATAAAAACACCTAATTTAGCATTCATCAAAAGAATCATATAACTAAATCAATTTAAGAAACATGTGAATCTTAGTATATAAGTTTAACTTGACTATGACACCATGTTAAACTTGACTCTAACTCAAAACCTTAAGCTTATAGGTGAAGTGCCCAACTAGTATATCAAGTGACAACGAACTTCACATTCTTTCGATGTGGAATACATTAACAATAATGACAGTTCATTACCTTAATTCCGTTATATCCAAGGCGTTCTCCAAGCCCACCAGCTACAAGAACATATGCAGCTTTCCTGGCTTCCTTGACACCAGCCTCCTCATACGTAATAAAGTTAACTTCACCATATTTCAGATTCTCTCCCGCTGGAACCTGCAAAATTATTTCTCAGCATCAATCCACTTCTTACAAGTATAATCTTGTGACTCATGCATGAAAACAATGATTGCTAGACTAGAATGCGATATGCACATTGGTCAAAAGGTACAGTTAACAAAGCATGAGAGGGAGGACAGCAGGGTCATATCCAGAGATGACAAGGGAACTGTTCAATAACTTTTCAATAGGTCAGCTAGTTCTAGATTTTATATAGTACGGTAAACTGTAAAGACGCAGTTGGTGAACAAACGTCTCTATAACACTAAATAATTACAATAATCAGTGTTTTCGCCTACACCAGAAAGTAAAATGCAGATGATTCAAATATGATTCGTAACTTAAGAACATCTCTAGCTGTTTAAAAGCAAACTCTAAACATGTTCAGGCTATATTGAAAACACAATACGTAGAAGAGTATATTCAAATTGAATTCATTACCCACATAAAATATTCATCAAATAACTTCTCCAATATCATTGTCCACGTGTTTGCTCAAAGGAAGAATAGCAATATAAATCTTCATATATATTGGGGAAAAACAAACAAATTGTAGAACAACATAATGTAAACGTAATTCGTAAGCTTTCAGACATGAAATCTAATTTTCCGTACTGAAGGAGTGTATCCATCAAATGGGTTCTTTCCTTCTTTTGAATCTGCCAACAGTTCCCTAGCATTTTTAATATAAAAGGCCAACCCCCCTGGATAGTTCGTATGTAGCCGGTTCACCTAGAAAGAACAGAATAATGAGTATGCAAAGACAAAATAGTCACTTCAAGATAAGTCAAACAGATACAGGACCATTACATAGATGAGACTTACAGAACAGCAACATGAAACATTTAGAGACCCCAATTTGAAGTCATAATAAACAAATCGTGGACGCCATGTAATGTCAAAATAAAACCTTAAAAATAATACTCACTCCGTCCAAAAATGAATGTCTAGTTTCTCTTGAATTTTTGTCCAAATAGTGTCATTTTTCTTCTTTTTTTTAGAAAGTTAGTTATGTATGAATCGCCAATATATAGTATCTTTATAGCAAGTTTTTTTTATCGGCCAATTTATATATATTTATATCTATACTATATCATCACCAAGGAGACTCGAACACGAGACCTAAAAGGGTATCCAAAATGACTAAACAGCTTGGCGCTTGGTCTTTATAATAAGTTAGTTACTATCTCTTGAGTTTGTTATAAATCATGATCCAAAGATAGCACACTAACTAACTTCCCCTTCTTTTTTCTCAAAATAGAAACATTCATTTTTGGGACAAAGTGAGTAATAATAAAGAGAAAAAAAAAACACGAAATAGAAAATTGACCAACATAAAGACTTCACGACAGAATTGACTAGGTTTTCCAATTTGTACTGTATGAGGGCAAACACAATGTCCTGCATATTTGATAATTCAATTTCATGCCCATAAACCAATTGCAGGCTTGAAATCTACCCAACCAAACCCATTGACCCAGAACAGTTGACAATTTGTGTGTATATATACCAAAATCACCATACACCATCACAAAGGAAGAAAAAAAATAAAATAAAAACCTGTTCAAAAAATGCCTTCTTTTCGTGGTCATCGGTACCAGGGCCAGGCCAGTGCACGAAGAGATGATTCTGTCCCATATCCACCAACATCTTGGCCAAATCAACCTGAAAATTAAGGAGATCAGAGAAATGAATCTAGAATTCATCATGAGCAACAACAAATGAGACCTGATCGGGCGAGAGGAGAGGGAGGTTATTCTGGAGATTGGGAGCGGAAGAGGCGAAATCGGCATTGAGATTGAGATTGGAAAGCTTCTCTGCAGCGGTGACGGCCATGGCTGATGCTGATGATGATGATGTTCACAGTAACACAAGAATTGTTAGGATCGCGTAATGTATATCAGCGAATATTTCGTGCCAATTATTGACAACTCAACTGTAGTGTAGTTCCACTCACATGAATTTCAGTTATTTTCAGTTGTTTATTAATACACCACATTTAAATCATCATTACCCACATAATTTATTTTTTATTTGAAGGGACCCATATAATATATTTACTTTTATAAAAATAGAACATGCATATGAACTTTCTACAAATAAATCAACTACTTTTATAACACAACTTCGCTCGAGATTTCATTTCTATAGTGTTTCAAGTTAAAACTCGTATTTTTTGTAGAATGCATAGAGTATCACATATTTCAATTTTTATTGTTCACTATTTCAACTACTAGCTCGGTTTACAAATATTGCGGTCCATTTTAGTCGACTTTCGTGAATATAAAATTCATTTAAATTTTTTTAAAACTAGATTTGGACTCTTGAGACTTACCAATTAGTATCCCACTATTTTAATTATTTTTGAACTGAGACACTAATGATAATAGTGAACAATTATTTATATAAATAATTTTTACTTTATTCTTCAATTCTCATCGATATATGACATAATAAAAGGGTGTTTGGATTAGCTCATGAGCTGGTCAAACAAGCTTCTGAGCACAAAATAGCTCTTTTCAGTGTTTGCTTACGACTAAAATAACTCATAAACACTTGCTGATGAGCTAAAATAAAAGAGTTTGGTACCCCCAGTTTCTGATTTTTTAGCTCATAAGCAGTTACAATAGAGTTATTAATTCAGCTTGAAAGAATATTAACTTTTGTCCAATGAGATGATGTGAGATAGCATAATTAAATAAATTAATGGACTGAATTTGAAACTGAACTTCTTGACTCGGAATATATAAGCGATCTCAAATAAAAATTAGTGTATTGCTCAAAGGTATTTGGTTGTATTGCTTTTTTCCATTTGCCTCAAAATACTCGGTCCAAACTTGATCACAGAGCTGAAAAAATGCCTTTTTTTTATAGGGTATGCACCTAATAAAAAGGGATCCAAATGCTATAACCCCCCAAACCAAAAAGGTAAATCTAAATATGGATGTCTTATTTATTAAGAATGAACCTTACTTTATTCTTCAATTCACATCGATATATGACATAATAAAAGGGTGTTTGGATTAGCTCATGTGCTGGTCAAACAAGCTTCTGAGCACAAAATAGCTCTTTTCAGTGTTTGGTTACGACTAAAATAACTCATAAGCACTTGCTGATGAGCTAAAATAAAAGAGTTGGGTACCCCCAGTTTCTGATTTGTTAGCTCATAAGCAGTTACAAAAGAGGAGAAGCTTAGTCTTGTAGTGTCAACCATTATTGTATCATGAAACAGGGGGAGAATCACTACAACAAAGACATATCGATCCTCCTAAGCTTCATGTGTAAACTCGGAAAGGACACCATCAAAAGAATCAAAATAAATTTATTCATCTAAGTATTGATCAATCTTAACCCCAATTGATGGATCTACAAATTCTGCAAATACTCTTACAAATTTTACTTCTCCGGATATTGACAAAAATTCTACTTATTTTGAATTCCTATAGCAATTAGGAAAGGAACCCGTATTTCCACAAAAAATCGTAAATATCCAATTTCTAAATATGTATCATATGCTAAATTGTCTCATATCCATAAATCTTTTGTTTCAAAATTTTAACACATGTGTCTATTCCAAGAAACATTCAGGATGCCCTTGATAATCCGGATCGGAAATCAGCAGTGATGAACGAGATGAATGCTCTTAGACGAAGTGGTACTTGGGACGTTGTGAATTTACCAAAGGAGAAAAAATAGTCAGATGCAAGTGGATATTTACAGTGAAGTACGAGGCTGATGAGAGCATAAAAAGGTTGAAGGCAAGATTGGTAGCAAAAAGGTTCACCTAAACATATGAGATTAACTATCAAGAGACCTTCGATCCTGTAGCCAAGATTAATTCAAATTAGAATTCCACTATCATTAGTAGTGAATTATAATTGGCCATTGTCCCAGCTTGATGTAAAAAGTTCTTTTCTCAAAGAAGATCCGAATGAGAACGTGTTTGTGAGCCTACCACCTGGTTTACAAGAAGAAGAAACGGGAGCAAACAAAATTTGTAAATTGTAAAAGTCGTTGTATGTCCTCAAGCAATCCTCTGGAGCTTGGTTTGAAAGATTTGAGAAAGTTGTGAAGGGGTACGATTATTTTCAAAGCCAAGTCGACCACACAATGTTTTACAAACATAGCACCAAAAAGAAAGTTGTCATTTTAATCATTTATGTGGATGATATAATATTGACAGGTGATGATAAGGAAGAGTTGGAGAAGCTTAAAACAAGATTGGCAGCTGAATTTCAGATAAAAGAATTGGAAAATCTAAAGTATTTTCTTGGCATGGAGATTGCTAGATCCAAAGAAGGTATATTCGTGAATTAGGGTAAATACGTTCTTGATCTACTTAATGAAACATGTGTCTTTGGCTACAAACCAGTTGAAACACAAGTCGAACCAAAAGTCAAGCTACAATTATCCAAATCCAAAGAAGAAAATAAAAAGTAGTACCAAGGCTCGTAGGAAAACTGATTTACTTGTCTCTTACTCGCCCAAATATCGCCTTTATAGTTAGTACGGTAAGCTAGTTCATGCATTCACCGTATCAAGAGCACTTTGATACAATATACATTATTCTTAAATACTTAAATGGAACTCCGAGAAAATGCTTATTGTTCAAAAATCATAGACACCTACAATTAAAGCTTATAGTGATGCAGACTGGGCTGGAAGCACCATTTACTTCTGGTTATTGCACATTTGTTGGACGCAACCTAGTTACTTGAAGGAGTAAAAATCATAATGTGGTAGCTAGAAGATGTGCAGAGGCAAAATTTAGATCAGTTGCTTTTGAAATTTGTGAGAATTTGGATTAGAAGACTGTTAGAAGATTTGAAGATTTCGATTCCTCTGCCTATGAAGTTGTATTGCGACAGCAAGGTTGTCATATCAATAGCTCAAAACCTGATGCTTCATGATAGGAGAAAACATGTTGAAATCGATAAACATTTCATCAAGAAAAATTTGAAAGCGGGTTGGTCTACATGTCTTATGTTTATACCGGAGAACAAGTTGGTGATGTATTCACGAAGGAACTTCCCACCAAACTTTTTGACAAGATAATTAGCAAGTTGGCTATGAAAGATATCTTCTTACCAGCTTGAGGTGGAGTGTGGAAAAAAAAAATTAAATTACAAAAATATTGTAGAATATTTAGTTACCTTGTTCATATTAGAAATAATTTACTGTACTTTATTTTCTCCATAAATTATAGAGAAAATTTGTGCAACCTCTCATATAAAAGGAGTTGTACATACATTGGAAATATAAGGTGATTCTACTCAAAAAATCACAAGTGAATTGACGAATCACAAACCGACATGTGGCGCCCGAGCGCCCCGTCATTCGACTCTGTGGTTCCGAGACCATCCCGAGATGGTGGAGCCAAGGGATCGTGACACTCAAAATAACTAAGTAAAGAAGCCAAGTCGGTCCCTTATTCAGCCTTGAATGGCCCGAGCCATCCAAGTCCATCCCAAGCACCTCC
>JAYMSZ010002823.1:0-11407 GCA_036897665.1 Pelargonium citronellum
CGCCTGAAAGATTCTTCGACATACCGCCGAGGTCCGAAATTCCGAGATGGGTCGATCAGTACGTGGAAGAAATCGGATCGGTGCTGAGAGGAGGAGGATGGAAGGAATCGGACATATCGGAAATCGTGCAAGTATCGGCGTCCGGTTTCCTCGATGAGGAGATGATTCTGGTGGACAACCAAGCCGTCCTCGATGCTCTGCTTCTCAAAACGGATCGGTTATCGGATTCGCTCCGAAAAGCCGGGTGGAGCTCGGAGGAGGTATCGGAGGCGCTGGGTTTCAATTTTCGGAAGGAGAAGGAACGGAAACCGGCGAAGAAACTATCTCCGGAGCTGGTGGAGAGAATCGGGAAACTGGCCGAATCGGTTTCCCGGTCGTAGTTTTCTTGAGGTTCTCACAATACAGTAATTTAAACCTTCTTGGGGTTTGTTTTTTATTTTTATATATATTTTCCTTTCTTTGGGTTAAAAATAGACATTGGAAATATATTGGAAAGCGCAATGTACCATGAAACAAAGCATATAAATGGAGTAAATGTTAGTATTTTTTAAAGTGTATATATTGATTTCGTTCATATTGTTTTTTAAAGTGTACAAATTATAAATTTCATTAACAACACATGTGGTATAACTTAACATCTCTCTAGCAATAAAACAAAAAACTTGAAATCTTAATGTGAATGTTTATATAGTCGCTTAAAATTGTAAGTGCAACAATGAAACAATATGTTTGAAATTTTGATATCGTCAAGAGTATTTAACACTCACTTTTATAACAAGGAAACTTAAATATATCATAATCTTCATAGATGGAGTAGTAGTCATACATGAGAAGTGTAGAAGAATCAATATACCCTCACTAATTAGCATATCATGAAGACGAAAATGATAATGAGACATTTGGTCTCTGAATATTTTTAACTCAAAATAATACAAATTTAGTGTATATTTAAGTCCAAACATAAAATTCATAAATTAATTTAAAGAAAATTATAGATGAAATTGGATATAAATGTTGAGATTCAGGGACAAAATTTGATATTTTACTATACTTTTATGGGAAACCAGAGAGAAGACACATTGGCTGTATTGAGTTTTTTAACGTGGTTATTGTTTATTAACAAAATGGGTTGCGAAACGGGCACGAGCGCACGTGTGAGACATATTTTGAATAAAAAGACGTTGTGTTTGGGTCCCACACGTTTGTGAGGACCAACGGTGTGCTGGGTGTGGGACAGCGTATCTCCGTCGTCGTCTCTGTAAGTACCACGGCGTATTGGAAACGTTGTCGTTTAGCGTTCAAATGGAGGGAAAGAAAATGTCAAGTTTCCAGAGAATTGTATTGTATGTGCAGAGGATTTGGTGTGTTTCCCTCGGAATTTGGGAAAATTGAGAATCAATCGGAAGAAGAAGGAGGTGGGACTTGCGAGCGTGTTCTGTACTTTTGTGTAATTAGTGGAGGGAGGGGAGGGCAATTTGGGAAGGTGGGTGGGGTCCTCATGTGAAACGAATCCGTACGCATAACATAACATGAGAGATGGGACAGTTGGATGTGTGATGGTTTTCACACACACACACACACCGCTCTTTCCTTTTCTCTTTTTGTTTCTTTGCTTTTCGATTGGAACAAATTTTAGGACTTGGCCTCTCATTGTATTTGCGTTGAATTCGAAAACTCTCTTTACAGTTTACATTATTCTAATTCCAACCAATATGATTTATCACTTCTAGTTCTAAGTAAGTGCATTTAAAAGGTGAATGCACATTTCACCCAGATAACCAACTAGTTAAGACATAACACAAATAACTTTTGAATTTCGTCACCATTCAGTTCTATATTGCTATGGATTAACAGTTTCTTTGCAACAAAGTTTGGTGTCTTGTATTCGTTTTGTTCCGTGACACATTTTAAGGATTGCTTTTAGTGGGTTCTAGAAGCCTCATAGGGTGTTGCTTGTGGGGAGTCTTCCTATGTTTTTGAGTAAGCTCCTCGAAGAAGCTCCCTTAAGTGAATTCTCTAGACATGCTTTCTCGAGTGGACTTTTTTTTATTCCTAAAAAAATTGAGCTACACAACAGGGGGCTCTCCCATTTTAACTCAAAATCTCACCCCATCTAACGAAATGAGATTTGAACTCACGACCTCTTACTTGAAAATATGTGTCTTGACCATTGTACCACCCCTAAGGGGCCCTCGAGTGGACTTGGCCTCTAGGATTATTTATCGTTTTAATCTTGCATTTGACTTCCTTAAAATTCAAAGTTCACTATTTAGCTAATAGTTAATAAAATGTGTCCATCACTAATGACAGTAAAGTTTGTGAGAAAGAGAAATAGAGGTTTCAAAGTAGATGTTATGGTTATTGTCAAATAAATTTGCAAAGAATGTAGTCAATTGTCAAATAAATCCCAAATAAGAATATTTTAAGTTTAACACAAAAATGATCACTAATACATGTTGGATCAAGTGGTTAAAACACTTTGGGGACTCCTTGTCGATAGTATGGGGTGCCGTTAGGTTAATAAAATAATACTGATAAGAAACATTGAAATTCGAGTTTTGTAGTAATTTATTATCTTTCACTCACTTTAGCATATCTTTTGTATTTTAATTAAAGAAAGTAAATAAATCTCTTGGGTAATTGGGTATTGTTTATGGAGTTTGAGTAAATGAATTGGGTATGAATCATAAATGCAAATTTCTAACTATATTTTTACGTATAAAAGGTAGTTAGGTTGGTCATATATCTTGCAAGGTGAATGCATCAACGTGTAGTGTATTCACTAAAACCGGACAGACATTGGGAAAGTGAAGTAGGGATTGCTTTGCTTTGATACAAATGGGTATCTCTTCTATTACAATGGACACAACACAACCATTTCATGTGCTTAATCATTTTTTTCTGGCAAACTTCATGCTTCTATTACAAGTAATTATTAAACCTCGAGTTTGTTGATTGCCTAATTTTATAATAAATTTATATATATAACACAAAATTAGTAGAGTGTTTAATTGGTTCAAGATCGAAAAAAAATTATATTAAACAAATTTTTGAAAAAACTAAAATCTGTTCGAACGTTTGACATGGATGACCACATATGAGACCATATTAAAATTTTACATATTATATTTTCTCTGGAAAAAAAAAATGTAATTGGAAAAGAATTGATCATGAAGTAGTTAAAAAAGAAAGTATAAATAAAATAAATTATTCCGTTTGATGCTCGTCTTCCGTTCGGTTCCGTTCCGTTAAGAATTGCCGTGTAATAGAATCATTAGAAGAACTCAATGGCACACAAAAATATAAGGAATTAAAGTATCAATTACTACTATAATAGAACAATAAAGGCATCAACGGTTACTTATGAATCGACCGTTACTCTATCACGTGTGCTTCCACCGCTACATGACGTGTCGAGAAAAAAAATCAAGAATCCACACAATCAATTACTGTGCAATAATATGAAAACGAGTAATTCTGCATAACCTAAGTTTTGTACAAAAATAATGATGTATTAAATAATGAAATATGACACATCAATTGTTTTATTGATAAATTGGCCGAAACACAATATGTCACGTGTACATCGCGTTTTATAAATCGGGCGTTTCGCGTCAAAAATTCATGGAAAGATGGTGATATTATATATGTCGGATTTTTTATTATTTAAATTTAATTTTAAATCATAAAAATATGAAAATATGTGTGACACATAGGATTGCCACGTCATTTTGTACAGAAAATTTTGTACAAAATTTGAAACAAATAACATTTTTCTATTAAAAAATGTTCATGAAAAATAAATAAACGTGACTGTATAATCCTTAGCTCTTCCGGCTTACCATGTAAGAAAGTTTCTTGTTTATTTATTCGAACTTCGAAGTGATTTAAATTTGTAAAATGCAAATTGATTCATGATTTTAGATGTTGTTTATACATATGGTACGACCAAATCTGCTCTGTTATAGCAGTTTTAATTGTAGTTTCAACCATATATTTACAATTTTACCTTAAACCATATTTTCGGTGATTTAAAATGTCATATATATTTTGAGTTAAGAGTTGAAAAGGTTGACAATGTAGAGTACTAGAGGAGGTGGTGGTGTTTAGTTGTGTAGTGTCAAGAAGAGGACCATTAAGGAGTGTCACTTTTTTCAAGCCAAAAGATACACTGCCACAAATTGACTTTGGACTTCCATAGTAATATTGAATTGAATTGAATTTGGTACCACTTGTTTTGAAAACGAGTGATGTCTCTTGAGTTGAGGACTTCCTTAAATTCTTGTATTGCGACCACAAACACATTGGCATTTCCAAAATTGATATATTTTGGATTTTTGTGCTATTATGTCTCATCTTGATGATGATAGCGAGTTCTTGAGATTGCATGTATGAGTATTGAAATCAACGTATTGATAACAGTCTATTCTCACGTGCTCTTAGTAATGAATATTGTGATACACTTGTAGTTAATAACTAATTATATATAACATCTCGTGTAATACTGTTATGTGAAAATGTATTGTTGAAATGAGACGTGAAGCCTGTAAATATGTCGAGCTGCTAAAAATTGAATGAATGATCAAAGAGTTTCTACTTTCTACTGCTAAAAATTGAATGAATGATCGGAGAGTTTCTACTTTCTAGTCCTAACAAACTATAAAAGGAGAGACAAAATACAGATTTTGGTGGCTATGTGTTGAAATCATGTTTGTATTATGTGGCATGTGATGGGAAATGCAAAGTAGTAACATGGTTTGGAGACAACTACTCATGCAATTTTGCCAACCTTTCACTATCAACAAAACTGTGTTTGGAGGAGGAAGGTTAAATTTGGAACACACTTTCTTTTCTTACTTACAATACCTCCATCTATGAATTTTTTTTTTTTTGGCACCATCTAAACCAGACTCAAACGTAAAATTTTACTTTTAACTCAATTTTGTTAAGAAGATGTTTCGACTCTTTCTAAAAATACGATAAAAAGTTGTCTGATTAGAAATTCGAGCCTAGTTTATTATTCTTGTTGATTAAAAAAAAAAGTGAACTACAACAATTAAATACTGTCACGATCCATTAGTTAATAGAGAAAAGCCCAAGAGCAAGCCCAAGAGAGCCCAATTAGCGATCCATCTGGACTAGGCCACAATGAGGAGTCTCTTCTTGCACCACTGCATGGAATACAAAATAATTGTCAGTTTCATGCTTTTTTTAAAAAAATAAAGATTAAGTGGACCCGGAATGGAAATATGGGCTGCAGAGCTTAAAACGGGTTGAGTTGAAAGAATCGTGCGATCTTATCAGACAACTTTTTATCTATTTTTAATACTCGCTAATTGATATGATATATTGAGGCTTGTAAAATGTAGCCTCATACATAATAAATGGTGTGTTTTTTTATCCGACTTGTTTAGTCATGCTACATACAATATTAGAAATGAAGTTAAGTATGACTCGGGTAAAATTAAGTTCTTGTGGTAGCAAACTTATTATAAAATGGATACTAATAGGATATTCTACAACAATCTCCATTAAATATTAGCATGTAATAACATCTAGAAGTGTTACTTAATTCAACATCGGGTGCATAATTAATTGAGCAAGCAACTCATAATCATCGTCATTTTAAAATTTTCAGTTCTATTTACCAAGGAAATTTGATGCTTTCATTGCAAACAATTAGAGGTTTATTATATGTATTCACTGATTTTTATAAATTATAAAATCATTAGTTTCTTGAGTACCACTTACCTATCATTTGGAAATTGTGTTTTTGGAAGAATCATCTTGAAAATTTGAGTGATTTTAAATAATAAAATACTAGTAGTATATTACTATGTGTCAAATACATTATTATTATTATTATTATTTTAGATGCATGCAAGGCAACAAAGTAACATAGGGACAGTTTTGGTGGGTACCTGGCAGAGGAATGCATGTTAATCACATTCATGTGTTGGGTCAGGATAGCCAAAAACCTCCATAGGCATACAACCAATAATTCCTAGGATTGATTTTCTATTTCATTAGATTGGACAGAAACATCAAACATGACATGTTAGGTTCCATGATGATGATGATGGCAATAGCCAATAGCCAATATCTTGTGCCATTATTTTCATATGAAATGTTCTGAGTTTTTATGTCCACAACCGAAAGTTCTATCAACTAGAGATCTTAAATTTGAGTCATTTGACAAGGATGGAAAGAAAAAATGGAATGTAATTAGGTTTTAATATTGATAAATTTTGTGCACGACCATTCAGTTTGCACGTGTAGTATTTATTCATGTCAGACGATTAATATGTGTGACTGATCATAAGATTTTGAAATGAAACGTTCTTAAGTCTGAACATGTCTTAGTGACTTCTTCAGTGAAAATCAAAGGGCAAACTATTGTATAGCTTCTTTAAGGAGTTTATTTCAGCATGCAAAAGCCTTGAGTCTTTTGTGAGATTGTTGGTGAATAGTAATGTTCTCGTGAAATTTAATCTTGATTGACTGATTTTCCATTTCTGGTTAAGTGTTTTGGTATGACAATAGTTAGTGTTATGACTGTTGATTATTTTGTCAAATTAAATTGACTATAATAAAACACAGGGTGAAATACCTTCGACGTGTGTTCATAAAACTCTCATCAATATATATACCTACCTGTTACCCATTGTAGCTTCAACACTATGTGGGGGAAAAACAGATAGCCAGACATGTGAATAAAAATCCTAGCAATGCTTGGTTTGGTAATGGTAATAATAAATATAGCATATGGGCAAAAGATAATTTCACTATTTTAGACAATAGTCTAAAATTCAGACAAAACAGCTGCAACACCAACACCTCTATGTATTATCTAAAATGGTAACAAAGCTTGAATATTAGACCAAAACCCATCATCTTTGGTAGAGCAGCATCTTTACCATAAACCCAATGGCTGTGACAAAATCCAATAATGTATACACATAGAGAGATCTAGATGCTCTGACAATATACCTCACCAAACTACCTAATGTAGGTTTTTAAATCCTCACTCACCCACCACTTGCCTTTGTTTCTTCTGTATTTGTATGTGTATGTGCTCATATCTTTGGCTATTGTGCTGTTTTTGAGTGACTACAAAGTTTTGTATTTGACTATTAAATACATTGTAAAGTGGTAACATACAAGCCAATTTTTAAAATATAAATGTGAATTGCAAGGGTTAAATTGAACCTTTAGTTGAGTTGATCATGTAACATAATAATAAGGAATCTCACATTAAAATAATGTATAACATGTCGTCACTTGATACACTAGATGGATCCTCTACACATCGGTTTCAATTTTTTAGTTTGAGTACTTTTCTGTTCACTGTATTTTATGCAATTATTTCTGGCATGATCAATCAGATGTTCCAATTCCCCTTGCTACAAAAACATATTACTCTCAGGGAAGTAATCGTCTTCGGTCAGCTCTGACCCATCAATACTGTAAGGCATCAGCTAATGAAGTGTATATTGATGCGGTGAGTCCAAATGTATCACTGGAGAACATGACACTGCTACAGACTTCATCTCAGGACTCTTCACTTGAACCAATGGATGACCTAAACAAGAAGGTTGAAGGTTTCACCTTGTTTTGTTTCATTTTTATTCTCAGTTTTAAAAGAATGCACTGCACTGGCTGAATTTCCAACCTATGATGACTGATGTGCGCCCATATATCGTTTGTTCATCCACAAATGTAGCATAAATAAATGGGACTTATAAGTTGAGTCTTTGAATCTCCTCACATCCTTATGTTTTACATCTTTAAATGTCAAATCACATCTACATGTTTTTGTATCATATTTATTTATTTTTCCTAAAGAGCAAAACCCAAAAGGGAGAACATTCAAAACTATATGTCATTGGGGGTATTAAGGTGGATCTTGTGGTTGCTTGTGTGCAATATGCTGATGATACTAATCTCTTTTTAGATGTGGACTTATGTTTCACAATTGTAAGAATTATGAGAGTAATTTTGTGGTTTGGTTTGAGTGATGAGAGAAAGGCCACTTAGTTGTGAGGTTTGTTGTTGTTCAAAATGTGAGGTGGAAAGTGTCGTAGTATTTGGTGTTGAATAACATTTTCCACATTTCCCTTGTTGCTAAATGGTTATGGTGACTCCCTTAAGAAACCTAACTCTCTGTGGCATAGGGTAATCCAGACTAGATATGGGCTTCAACTGCTATTTAGCTAGGAGTTTTTATTTTTAACCTCAAACTTTGACAATGTCTCCCAAACAATTTCAACATGGCCAAGCATGGCCTGTATTTCTTATTTCTCCATTCTTATGTTTTCTTTCTTTTACTCTTTTTCATGATATTATCCTATTGAATATCATAGGGTTTGAGAATAGGTGAGGCACAAGGAGGTCTCTGTGTTTCTCATGCAAGCCCATGAAATTAATTTAAAATATTCTTATTTCTTTCCTCTTTTGAAGTTCAAAGTTGATGATGGACATCTTGTTCTAACATAGGGAGGATTCTTAAGTTAATAACTTTACTATTCTTGATTCTTTTCCCTGTCTCTGTAGACTGTGTTGTCTTCACAATGCTCATTTATCTTCCTTTTTCTCCATTGATGGAGGTTTCATGCTTCCGTTTCATTCCATTTACACCTAAGAAAGAATCTTAATGGGCGGGAGATTGAGGAATCTATTAGGTTACATTCTCAAAAAATTACTTCTCATACTTCCATTATATATGTATTGGAAGATGAAAGTTGTATTTTCTCTTTATGTAACTATCTTCGCGTCATTTCCAAAATTAGATTCATCCTTCTGGTTTTCATTGGTCAATTTTATTTGGAAAGCACGTATCCTTTTCAAATGGACTTCGGTTTTGAACAGAATCAGATTTTTTGCGGGTTTGACAACGAAATAAAACTATCTGCCCAATTTTTTTTTCTTGCGTAAGAGTTTGAGTGAAACAGACAGGCATATTTGTCCATCTACTGTGAGTGATTCGTTGAGCAGCTTTTAATCTTTCTTTTGCTTGAGCTTCTTGTATTCGTGATCATTGATTTTCTACTTTTTAGTTAGTTCTGGAACCCATATTTAGTAGTCACACTGCTATATATTACTATTTCCTAGTGAAATAGCCACAAATCAAGAAACTCTTTTTTTAACGTAACTACAACCTGCTTGAATTATTTTTTGAGTGGACTGACACAAATTCTTATTTCTTCCAGAAACAGATGGACAAGTTCTCCATGCCTCCTGTCCAAAATTCTGATCTCATTCTCGCTCAAAGTTCAGATATTTGCTTAGGTAAATTAGGGAGAAGCTCACCAGCCATGAACTCCCCAGATGAGGTTCCTGTTGATGGTGTTTCAATGTCTGAGATGGCTCCTGTCGGATTGATTAGAAGCAAATATCTTCTTAACCCTTATTCCTTGGCAGTCAATTCAGGTAGTTATTTCTTTATATTTTTGTAATTTTGCTTAATTATTAGTATAGCTGGCACCTCAATTCATGAACCTTGCTAATAATAGGCAACCTATCTGAAGTTTAATTTGTCGCAATTCCAATCATGAGCTTATAAGTAAGGGGTGTTCAAAATCCGGTCCGGACATAATATATATATATATATTAAATTTATTCTCTTAAAAAAATATATATTTTGTTACTTTTGTACAATACACTCCGGTGTCTCTCGCCCAATTCACTCAACAATATTTTTATAGTTTTTCTCTTTAGAAAATCATTTAAAAAAAAAATTCAATTACATTTGGTCCAAAACGGCAAAACTAGTTCGGTCCGGTCCTAGACTTGGAACTTTCCAGTCTGGTCTTCAGTCCGTCTCTTGGACATTCAGTCTGATCAGGTCCTGTCGCATACAAATCAGTGAGCAATATGTGCTTACGTATGGTTTTGTTGCATTTAGTTGCCAGATTCACTGATTGCTCTACCTATGTTGCCTCAAAGCTTTGTAAAATGTTATGTTCACTAATTTGGTACATCTTTACTTGGTAATTTTGAGTATAGTATATTGTTATTTAACTGATTTTCAAAATTATAATGACGTAGGTATGAGAGTTGAAATTAAAATGGAGGTGGTAAGGTCAAACTGCTCTCATCATAATGATAATTTCTGTCAAAATCTACTTATGACTGAAAACGTTTCAAATTGAACCTCAAGGGTGGTTGGTAAAATCTGCAAACCACTGGAGGTGTTATTCTATGGATTTAAACTCCTCTTCATACCT
Source organism: Pelargonium citronellum (assembly GCA_036897665.1). Classification (NCBI taxonomy): domain Eukaryota; kingdom Viridiplantae; phylum Streptophyta; class Magnoliopsida; order Geraniales; family Geraniaceae; genus Pelargonium; species Pelargonium citronellum. Next base: position 10,227 of record JAYMSZ010002823.1, read on the forward strand.
TGCCAAGAAAATCATCTATTGAGATATTTCGGGGAAAATAGTAAATATTACCTCTGTCCTTTCCCATTGTTTGTTTCTGTGGCAATTAAGTAATGATAAAGGTTTTGTTCAATTCTTTTATGTTCAGTTGCTGGAAATATTGCATCGTTTTAACTTTATAATCATTTTGGCTATGACTGGTGTTTCCGATTTTGCAGGAAAGCCCTTGGGGATGCAGCAGCAGCCAAATGGAAGTGTACCTGTTACATAGTGTAAGTTGGTTTTGGTGTATAGTGTAATTAATTCAGTTCCTGAGGCTAGGACTAGTTTTTGAAACCAACAAAGTGAGTCCAAAGAAATGTTCATTCTTAGCTCTGTTCATTATAATTGACCTATCAACTTTGTATATAGGATGATATTTCATATTACTAGTATTATCTGTAGTTGCTTCCCACTGAATTTGTATTGGGACTAAGAAAATATATATATTTTTTATGGGTTTATTTCTTTCTCTTTCACTACCATTTAAATTTGAATTGTGGTCCATTTTGAATTTTGAAGTGACAGTTTAATGTGAACTTAAGTTAATAGGGTTTACATGACAATATTTGAGGTTGTGTTTGGTAGCATGAATTTGATTTGAAATACACCATTTGAAACTTGTGATTTATTTCAAATAGAATTATAACGTTTAGAAAATCATAGAATTTCAAATGATTGATATATTAATTGTCATTTGAATCCTCATGTTGTAAGCATGTTTTGAATGATATTGAACTCGTGTCAAATTTAAATTTTAATATTATTCACACATTTGATTTGGCTTAAATTTGATTCCAAACGCTTGGTTTGAATCTAATTTGAAATTCATTGAAACGTTCTACTTCAAATGCAAGTATAATATTTGAAAGATAAGAATAAAGGTATGGGTCATAATTTTGACTTGTGGCTTAAGGTCAAATGTTGGATTTTTTTTTTGAACGAGAAGAGCGAAATTTTATTAATCACTCAAATCTGTTGATAACATAACATTAAGCGGGATATGACCAACTGAATTCCTCCAGAACCAGAAGATCAAGTTAAACTATGAGCCACATTATTTGCAGATCTACCACCATACGAGAATTGAATATTCTCAAAGAGAGAGACCATGGACAAGATGTCACTACCGAGGCACTGAAATTCTCTCATCCGACCTGTAA
>JAYMSZ010002824.1:0-11405 GCA_036897665.1 Pelargonium citronellum
TCAGAGATATTAGGGATTTTTATGTATCAACAGCACCCTAGCACAAAAAAAAAACCAAATATTCAAAAAAAGAAGGGAGGGAATTAATGTACAGATTGTGTGGCCAATTATTCCAAAACAGAAAATAAAATTAGAATTTTTTTAGAGGGACACCACAAAATAAGGAAACATGCCAGAAGGATCCGAAGCAAAAACAGCATCAAAATAAAAAGATTTTGGTATCTCAGCAATAGGAGGCACGATTATTATTCCACCAATTTTTGATTAATCATTCATTGAGTCTCATCAACGCCAAAGCAACCACCATTTTATTGTTTTAAAATCTATTATTTAGTAAAGAAAAAGTTTCAATGATCACTTCAAAATTATATTTAAATTTATTTTAAACAATTAAGATCGTAAAAATGGAAATCAAATTTTAGACAATTGGATTCAAATTCTCACTTTAATATTACTCCAGCTACATGATAATAGTATATGTAATATTCTCATGTCATTTTTCAACGTCATATTTTTATTTTTGCTTTAAAGTATTTTATATGATTATTTTATTCATATTTACAATTATGTTTTACTTGGTTGTTTTTTTTTTTAACAAATCCAGCTAATTTATCAAAATCATATTATTAATAATGTAGATATGATTTTTGTCCAAACATAATTTCAACGTGGTAAACAAGGAAAAAAAATCTATAAAAAGAGCATCTAACTGGCAACTTACACAGAACTAGCTACTAAACAAATCCCAGAGTAGGATCATTTAGATAATTAATAGTATAAAACCAGCTGATTCGTTGCCTAATTTTAACCGAGCAAACAGCCGAGCTCCATTTGATATATTCAAAAAACAAAAAAAAGGGTAACAAGTGCAGGTGACTCGTAAACGAGAAGTAACCACAAGTGGATTATATGTTTCATACTCGATTTGATTTCAGAAGATGCAAAAAAATTTAAACCGAGCATTTCATATGTACAACTAGGCAGGTGAGTGACATGTCCACGTGACAAATTTTCATAGTTGTCTTGTTGGTGGCTACATGCGCTGACGTGTCATACATTTATATGCTATAACCAGTGCAACAAGTTATAGTTAAAAAAATAAGTACATGAAGTGAAACCATGCAACACTCTAATTATGAGCTATAAACTTAAAAAAAAATGTCAGACTAAGAAACACAAAATCATTCCATCCAGATATATATTTGAAAAATTAGTTATACTCTAAGGTAATGTTTGATTGTATGGATATAGAGGTGGATTGGATATTGAAATCCACTATAATATTTTATCCAACGTTTGATGTGAACGGTAGATTGGATTTTGAAATCCAATATGTACATTTTATCCATCATATGATGGATAAAATAATCCAAGGGCCCCCCCTTGGATTACGGTGGATTGGATATAGACCTTTTTTTATATACCCAGAATGCCCATGATATAATTTAAACAATTTATTTGTTTTTCTTTTTGACCAAATTATTTATATATTAAACTATATCGAATAATAAAATTAAAAAATTGAATCGAAAATAAAGATCGAATCTAAACTAATATATCACGAAAATTGTTAATATAATTATATTAACAATTTTGTCTAAAATAATAACAATGATAATTATTAAAAAAAATCAACAAAATAATTTTTTCGTGTTTGACCTTGTTACGGTATCGATTAACACAAAGAATAAAAAAATAAAATAGATCTAAATATTTTTAAATTTTGGTATTCGAATTTTTTATAGATCGATGAAACTTATATATACATGTACATATAACGAAAAACAAATTAAATTAAGAACAAAAATGTTGAATTATTTTTAATTATAAGATAAGATATTTACGACATATGAGTATCACTTATAATATATACTATATAATATGAATATAGTTTCAAGTTTATAGTCACTATTGTATCAAGAGTATTTCTGTCTAAATGAGAAATAATATGAACTCTATTTGATTATTCGTTGATACATCAAACAATATATTTCAATTTATTTCTAATCTGTTGTTATATCTACTATGTCATCAAACGTTGAAATGCATAACTCCTTATCCGTTGGATTTCTTATCTACCATAATCCATCGTTGTTATCCAATCCAGACGATCAAATGCTACTTTAATGTGCGACAGTGCAAAACAAAACTCATCTACTCATGACGAAAAAACAACTTTCAATAGTGGAAGATTGGCCACAATAGAAACACAATATAATTATAACAAAAATAATAAAATACAATTTGAATCATAATAATTAACACGAGAAAAATTAATCTCGTCATTGTAAACATACTCTCACAATAAGCATTTCCATATATAACAGTAGGGAGCAGCAAATAACCTAGCAATCAGGTTTTCCGTTGAACTTTTGAAGATCAAGAAGTGTTACCAAAGTTGAGAAGTTGCTCAAATTTTGGATATTCAATTTTCTTATTTAACTTTTCAATACACTAAAAGAGCGGGCACTGCTCTTAACACTACTAGCTGATTTTCATCCTAAAAAATAAGCTAGTCACATATTTTTCTATTGGAATAAATGCTGTTTTCTATTTCCAAACACACTAAAATAAAAAGAAGCAGATTCTAAGTGAGTCAGATCACAAAAATAGATGAACCCCACAAGTTCTCCACTGTTTGTCTATAGTGAAACGCCACTGCCATAAATTGCTAAGGTCTTGTTTGTTTGGTAACATTTCTTCACCTTCAAAAGCTCTTGCACATTAAATGAAATAGTGCCACACAAGCAAATGATATAGGCAAAAGCTAGACACATTGTTTGCTTTCACCTAGCTTTTGGATGACTTGTGTAATGATGATAAAGTTGCAAGAAGCAAATTTTTTGGCTTATGGCATGAGAAGTAGAGAGAAAATTATTCATATTCCAATTATAACCTTACTTGATGAGTTATAGTGATTTTTTTTTTATATTTTATAATCACGTACATTTTAGTCATTTCGAAAAATAATTTTGAATTAATATTTTTTGTATTTTGATTTAAAAGCACTTTTCTTTTCTTTTGTTAACAAACAATCATAGCTTTTAGAAATTGTTAGAAGTCACTTCTAAATTCTTAGAAGTGTTACCAAACAAGCAATAAAAGAAAAAAGAAAAAGCATATTCTTTACCCTCACTGACCACCAGCATGAGCTAGCACAGGAGCCATAACCACTCAATGTGCCAAACTCATGGGTCCGGGAATGGCCCAGCCCATATCACCACATGAAACATGGTATAGTTCTAGTGGCTCAGCCGCCTGCCCAGAAAGACCCACTCGTTTATGGGCAGGTTACCTGCCCGTTCATGAAAGTGGAATACCAAAACCGCTCGTTACGTAATTGAGTTTTGCAACTTATAAATCACTCATGGGTTAGTTATGTATTTTTCAACATTTTAATTGATAATGTTCTTAACCCTTCTTCTCTTTCGACTAAGTATTGTTTTTTTTGTGGGAATTTGTAGTGTTAAGCGAGCAACTGTACATGAGAGATGAAGCAAAGTGAAAGGTGTGTATCAATATAATGAATAAAGACATCGGAAATATAAAGAATAACAAAAATTAAACATGTTAGATGCATGGCTATGCTATGACTATGGAGGAGACATGTATTTTCACTTCTCTGGTGTGCCCCATACAAATGTAAAATAATTGTTGTGGGTTCTATAATGTATGAACAGTTTGGTAATATAAAAAATATGATGCTGCTAAAATTTATAAGGACAGTCCTAGCAGTACTTTTATCGGCAATCTACAATCACCAATGCAAAACTTATTTACCTGTATTAGATCATAAGATAAAAATGTATGATAGAAAGCTGCATGCATATGAATATATGATTGACATAGATTAAACAACTTTTACACATAACAGGCGCAACCAATATCACAAAACGAAGGGGTTGATCAACATAGATTAAGCACATAAAACAGACAAAATGGGATGGGACTTGGTATCATATTGAAACAAGTTTTCAAGAAAAGGTGTCACCTTCCTCCTAAAATAGTCTTGGAAACAAATTCTGCAATAGCAAGAATAGCAAGATTTTCTGCTTCATCTTGGGTTATATCCTTTTCTAGGAGATGCTTCTTTCCAATCTTGAAGGAGTGGTCACCACCATCAATCACATGCAACTCACTAACGGATTTCATCTTCTTGCGAACAGCTTCTAACTTATCCAAGGGACAGAGCGCATCTTTGCTTCCCTTCATCAAAGAGATGAAATAAATATTACATAGAATTGTATGCAGCAACTAGATCAGAAAGGCTAACTAAGATGGAAGCATGTTGTAATAATTAAGATGAGACCACAAGTTCACACCAAATGCAAAGCCTGTGCCATAATCTTCAGTGCTATGGCTACCAATTTTCTGACTAATATAGAAAGGCATTGCCAATCTGCCATGCAGATAAACATGGTGGCTGTGTTTTGACTTCTGATTGAGATAAATGGTCTACCTGTACAAACATTATAGGAGCTGTAAGTTGCAAAAGCGTATCATCTCTAACCGTTCCATTCCTCCCCTGAACAAGTAGGCCATTAGGTCAATAAGATTTTTCTATCAGAATGGAAGGATCAAATTGCAATTGCCACACACAATTTGTGCCATTCAAGAATGCTACTTTTCTGTGGAGTGAGGGATATCAGTTAATCATGTGGTTAATTAATCTGCCATTATAGATTTTCCATAGAGTTGCATAAATCAGGTAAAGTGAAAGAGGAACAATAATGCCAGAAAAAGTAAAACAGCTACTTGCAAATTGCAATATGTTCGATGCTACCTTCAATGGGTACCCCAGGCAAATAATTGCTGCAGCAGTAATGTCCTCTTCATGTGCCACCATGCAGCTGACTCTATACAGAAATCAAGAACGAAAATATCAAATATGTAAATATACTTGAGAAAATATTTAAGTTCCTAATACCTCTTTTTACAGTTTATATGCCCTATTGATTGCAAAGGCTTAGATTGTCCACGATTTCTTCCCACAAAGAGGAACATGGCTATATGCACACTCATCTGTAAAAGACTAATCCCAAATCTTCAAAAAAAATATGAAATAATCTAGATGTAATCATTGCTCAACAGCATTTTTTTTATCATAGGCAAATTAGTAAGTTGAATTTCTAAAGTACATCTGGTTGGAGTTGACTGTTGAGTATAGCAATATAGTATACAACTAGAAACAAGTCTAGCATATATTTAACAACTGTTCTACACAAGGCTGTGGTACCTATATGAAATTACAAGCGCGGCAGATTACTTCTCAAAATGCAACGATGGTGACCCAACCCAACTCAACAAAGACCACACATTTTGTGCAATTCCCATCAATCATTTCCTTCTATCTTAATATCTTTACCTCGCACAAACAATAAGTTTTAGTTTCCCTAACTCCTCATAATGTGCATAACAATTATTACCTTGAGCCCATAGATTTCCCCGCCAAAATGAGAGGGTGATCAGGATACTTAGCAACTGTCTTTTTCACAACTTCTGAGTGAAACTCAACCAACTTTTCCGCCTTAGGAGGAGCCCTCCGTTTCCCGCCAGAAAAGTCTGCCAACAATTGAATCCGCAAGTCAAAACTTGTAAAACACATATCAGAGAACACCAACTCCATGTTTTACTCAACTAAACAATAAATAGAAATATAGAATAACAAATAAGCTTACAAGGGTAATCGAAGGTAACTACTTCAACAGCATTCAATCTTTTCCCCAACTTTTCCTTCCATCTGAATTTGCATATAACAATAATAAACTCCTTAGATTCTAAAACAAAACCAATTAGCAAAAACAGAGATTAACTCAATAACAAGATAGGGAACTAAAAATTAAAACAATTACGCCGGTAAAAATCAGAACTTGATTTTTTTTTTTACTACCATTTATTGAGTTTTTTTATATATTTTTTTAAATTCAATACCAAATCCACATAAATGTGATTTTGAAGGGGGAATTAGGACGAAATAGGAAACTGAAGAAGTATAAGTTAAGAAAAGACCTAATCATCCAATCAGAAGAAGAAGGAGCACCAGCACCATGAGCGAAGACCACCACTGGTGATAATTTCTCAACAGTTGACGCTAATGGCGATGAATTGTACTCAGGATCATCCTTGTGCTGGTTCTTACGCCTGCGCTTCGAAGGAGGTGAAGAAGAAGAAGAAGCCATTTCCAATTCAAAACGTAATCACCGATTATTTTCTTTGAAATCAAAACGATTCCTGTCAGGCGGGAATCAGTAAAGCCCTAGACCCTAGTTAACAGGCTGTGCATTTGGTGTAACCGTTTGGATCCTAAATGATTTTGGCGCCAGACGATGGTAAGGAACATATTCAATAGATCATCACTAGCGTTCACGCGCGTGTTTAAGGCTGGAGATGAGTTAGGCCCAGCCCAAATATTTGGGCTGAAAGAGAATACGGGCCTAGTTTCTAATCGATGAACCTATAGGGTCATGATCCATAAGTCACAAGAACGTCCTACTGTTACTGCTAAACAACTCGATTAAAAAAAGTAAAAACTTAATTTTGCTCCGTAAACTTTCACGTAATGACTCAAAATAGTTTTTGCCTTTAGAGTTCATATTAAAAATCTATTCTAAATTACGTCATTGTTTGAAAGTTTAAAAACCATTTTGGGTCCAAAAAATAGAAAATAAATTGAGTCAAAACATGAAAATTCAGTGACTATTTTTGGTTAAAAATAATTTAGGGACTAAATTGGGTTATAACACCAAAGTTCAGTAACTAAATTGAGTCTTTCATAGAAAATTGGACCAAATGGATTATAGTTCAGTTGACAAGTTAGACAGAGACTGCGGAAAGAGTTTTCGAATTCGATCCCCACTAATAACACATATGTGAAGAAGTGGAGAGCGTTAACGTAACAATAGTCGGCTGCGTATACATTTTTCTGAAAAATAGAAAGTAATATTTTGAGGAGTGAGGAATATTAATGCTTAATGAAACTTGTAAATCTAATGCAATATATGTTAAGATTGAGTGGATGACTTGCCTCAATAATAGAAGATATATGCCATTGACTGTGGAGATCTATTGGAAAGTAACAGCAACATGATCTATTCTAGCGAATCAGAGGAATGTCAAACATAATCATCTTTGCAATGACTCTTTGCACACACACTACACAACACATATATGGCTAAAAGAAACATTTGGAGATGCCTAATCTGCTTTATTCCTTTTTAAAAATAGTACTGATTGCCTTGTCAAGCCTCTTAAGGGCCATCCCCTATTGTTATTGGTAATGGTCACACCACTCTGCTCTCAATCCACCTCAACTCTTCTGTGTGTTCCAGTCCAATTGGCTTTAATTTTCAATTTGGTTCTTGCATTGACTTTGCTACAAACACTAATCCCCAATTGGGTTTGACTTTGGCAAGTTGATACTTTGCTGGGGATGAGCATTTTCTTATGGTTGCTCAAATTGGGGAAAAAAGGTGGATATGGTTTGATCTCTAAATGTGAAAGTGGCAAGATATGGAGACCCCACAAAGGCCACCACTATGGAGCTAATGTTTTCACCCACATTTTTGATACTTTGCTTTTGTTTCAGTTTTGAGGTCTATAAAAATGGGTTGCAAGCCAATAATGTATCATACCAATGAGAGAAGAGTAGAGATCATTAGTGAGAGCAAGGCATGTTTGGTTTGCTCACTCTCATGCCTTGCTCACTCTCCCTCAAAGACTTCAAACCATACGGTGAGCCTGAAGTCTTCGGAGAGAGTGGACCAATGGTGTTTTGTGTTCGATAATTTTGGTTCTGAATTGGCGTTGAGAGCTACAATAATGGCATACATTGCTCACTCTCCCTCAAGGGCTTCCGATTTCGCCATTCTTGCGAAGACAGAGGTTCTTGGGGAGAGTTGATAATGGTTGTCATGCTTTTTGAGGTTAGAGAAATGTTCTCACTAGCTATATGTCACGCACCAAAAAAACGTTTTTCTTAGGAGTAGCAGAGGTGGTTTTCATCATGTGACATATTCTTATTATACACTTGTTGTCACGATGTTGATTAGTACTATTTCGTGATACATCATATATGTATAATCTCATTGCCTTAACGTGTGTTTATTGCGCTTGATGCTCATGGCCAAGGTTGACTCATCTCCCGAATGTGGGAGTTTGGGCACCGTACGGGAACAATTCTCTCGGTCCAGCTCAGGTTAGTTCAATTTTTGCAACTTTGATATATATTATCGTGTATAAGTGATTTGTATGATCGTATTGCAAACTAACATAGGTTAATATTAAGAGCGAACATATTTTAAATGACAATAAACATATTGTAAACTAATACCGGCGCTTTCATTTACAGAAATCAAGAGATTGCTTGTTACGCTGATTAATACTAATAAACCCTTGAGTTGATGAACTACTTGATCACCTTCCCACTCTCTAGCTATTGCCACAAGACAGGAAAAATTAAAATAGACAACAGTAGATCCAGCAATAAAACCAAAATGGCAAATGAACAATATGTATCTTATTTTGTTCTTGGTGGTAGATGACACATGATTTGTGGTGGATGATCATTAAGTATCTTGTTGACCCTTTGTGACTCCAACATCAAAATCTATCATATGGCCTCAACTTTCAAGTCTTTAACCTAGCTATGAGGATCAAGCCAGAAACTAAAGCAGATTACACACAACAAGCTTGCCATTGAAGTGGTGAAAATCAATAATTGAAGAGTTGAAAGTGGGGACAGAGATGCAAAAATAAATGGATGGTGTTAATTGGTAACAAACAAGAGATGTAGTAGATAATTAGCTAGGCATGTGATTTGATGTGATGAGATGAGTGGTGGGTACATGTATTATGTATATGGTCCCTCTATCACACTTATTTGAAAAAGGGGGTTGATCAGGGCATGTGTGCTAGTACATGTAAAAGACATGTAGGGTACATGAAAAAATCATTTCTCTTTGAAAAATGGAACTATTTGTCTATAAATGTCAGACAAACTGTACTGCTTTCATAACCTTAATTAGATAAAGTAGTGGCTACAGAAGCAGAAGCTGAGACTCATTGCTTTAACTTTGTACCTCAATCACCTTATCACCTCACTTTTGACTTGTTTGGTACAGCTAAGGAATCTGGTTTTTCTCATCAATTTTGTGTCATTGTTAAAAACAATGAAAGATCTAGAATGGATCAATGCATGAAACCCAGTATTTGAAATCATAAAGACACAATGGTCCTCACAATATAAACATAAAATAGGCACACAAATCTTATTGTGCTAGAAATTACACAACCCATTTGATCTCTTCTTCATTACAAACACCAAGCCTCCTCTGCTACTACTAAGCAAGCTCTTGATTCTTCTCTACCACTCTCACACCCTTTGCAGATCTCAGCACATTAGCCTGTTAAAAATTAAAACATATGCATGCATATATATATGTCAGAAAAGAAAGTAAGAAGCAATATAATTGTAGATAGAGATGTGAAGGAAAAAATTGAACCACCTGTTCTTCTGTAATATCTACAGCAAAGCCATCAACAATGAGTAGAGATAGTGTCTTCTTGTAGGTTCCAGGCTCAAGCTTGCTGGCCAACAACTCATCATGTTTGCTGCTAAGATACAGATCAAGCTCACATGCCCCTTTTTTTGTCCTACAACACACACACATGTAAAAGAAGAAATTGAAGAACAAGGTTCATATATAAATGAAGAACATGCAGAGAACTGACTCGTTGGCTAGAAGGCGCTCGTATTCGGGATCATAGTTCATGAAAACAAAGTATATCTCACTTCTTGCACTGTCCATTTGTGTGTCTCTTTTTTTTCTTCTGAGCTCATACACAAAATGGCTCTTTCTTTGCTTTCTTTGCTTTCTTTTAAGCCTCACACCACATATGGACTCTCTATTTATACAAGGTGGAGATAGGAGATGATGGCACTTTAAGAAACAAACCACACTGTCCTTTGAGATAACCAAAACATATATGAAATTAAAAAGCAGAAATGACCTTCATAAAATAATGGAATAGCTTAAGGAGCGTGCCTAGGAAACACCATGATTGAAAGCTTTCTCTTTAGAATTTTAACTGTTTTAACACCTTAACAGCGACAATGCAGGCTAATTATTTGGTTTCATTTTTTCCCATCAATGAATATTAAAGATTAAAATACTATAAAGTCAAAGCTGTAAAGGAAGATTTGAATAATGAAGATGGGTATCTAAATGCAGTCAAATGGGATAATTATCATCAGTCAAAGGATACACCTTTTTTTTTATATGAACTACCATCACATAATCACATGGGTGCCCGCTGTCAATTGGCATCAGTACAACTAACATCAATATATATCAATAAACTAATTAAACCTTAAATACTACTAAATTGAAGAAACATACAATTATTTTATTGTTCAATGACGTCACCCATAGCTGTAAAAATACAAAATAAAAACCAGATCGCGGGGTGTATTATTAATTAACTATCACTAATATTTATTCAGCTGAATTTGTAGATACGAAACGTTATGTTGTATCTAAATAACTTTGATGTGTTGCAATTTAATTAGTGAACTCGTTTGAAGCCAAAATCCTATCAAAGTAGATTCTTTTCTAATTTGAAACTATTATATGCATAATCAAGGGATATTGAGTCAAAGGTTAAAGTGTCTTGCATTAACTTTAAAGCCTCGAGTTCGAGTCTTCTTACCAACTGTAGTCTGTATGGGGTGGGGTTTGGATTAAAAGGAAAATATTGTCGGTACAAATATCACATTTGAGTGAAATATGGACCATGGAGGACAAAAGAAATGCATGTTTCTTAATGACTGTAAGAGGAAGCGAGTACAAATAAAATAATATGGAAAGTAAGCGAACTTTGGACCTCAATTTGTCATTTTTCTCATTCATCTTTATCCACGTGTCAATCAGACAGAGGGAATGGAGGAACCTGATTTTGGAGAGCATTGGTAGGTAGAAATGATCTCATGATGAGTTCACGCCCATGCAACTGTTAATGCAAATCTCAGTATAGTTTGTGTTTCCAAACCTAAAATTAGGATCCCCATTAACCGGAACGGAAATCCAATCAACTTGGGTGGTCTTAATCTCCCCCTCAAATCTCTAACCCATAGCTCCAACCTATATATCCAAACTGTACCAATCATTTCTTCACAACATCACAATTTCTCTGCCTCCACCATGGCCAAACTCACCATTTCAGTCGCCGTCTTCCTCCTCCTCCTCGCCGTCGCTAATGCTCGTCTTCCTTCAAATCTGGCGGCGAAGGAAGCCGTCGACGAAGAAAATCTGACCGTTTTGCCTGGATCCTCATTCGACTCCAAAACCACCTCAACAAACCCGATCAAACCCGAAACCGAATCAGAGACAGCAGCTACCCTCGATTTG
>JAYMSZ010002825.1:0-11404 GCA_036897665.1 Pelargonium citronellum
TGCCGGCGGCGAAGCCACACAGCTTCCTCCGCCGCCACCGCGGCCTATTCTCTACCTGCGCCGCCGCTGAGGGAAGAAGCAAGGGGAAGGTGATTGTCATCTCCGGGCCCACCGGAGCCGGAAAAAGCAAGCTAGCCTTTGAGCTCGCCAAGCGCCTTAATGGCGAAATCGTCAGCGCCGACTCCGTACAGGTTAGGTTTTTTGTTGCTCTCTATCTTATTTTCTGTTTGATTCACGAGAAAATGTAGGAAACTGAGTGAATTTGAATTGAAAGTTTGATTTTTGTTGTTGTTGGGGAGAGCTGAAATAATTGATCTTGAGAAGTGGGTTTAGAGGAAATTGTGAAAATTTAGTATCTTGAGAAGTGGGTTTTTGAGGTTCTCAAATTTCAAGTTGTTATTGTTGAAGTTTTTTTTTGGTTCTCATCTGCTGTTCTGTTTGGTTCAGGAGAAAATGGAGGAAACTGAAAGATAATTTGAATGGAAAGTTTTGTTTGTTTTTTTAATTTTTTTGTTGTTGGAGAGAGCTGAATTTGTGAAAATCTAGTATCTTGAGAATTGGTCTTGGAGGTTCTCCATTTTCAAGTAGTGAAAATTCAATAAGCTCATTTTCTTTAATAGTAACACACATTACTTGATTTATTTCAATAGGAGTCCTGCTTGGACATAAATTTCTACACTATTGGTTGAACTCAGTCTCACGTCGCCAACATGCTGAGTATTAACACATTTTGAAATACTAGTTGGGTCATTGCACCTCCCTCCCTATCACAAGGGATTGATAATTTAGTATGACGCTCGTCACCTCACCTCCCTAGTCATTTAGCGCAATGTAAGGGGGTTGTTGCGCATAGTCACGACGCCAAAGATTAGCACCATTTGATATATTGGTTGGGCTGCGCCACCCAATGGCTTAAGATTTTTGGTTAGACAACTTTACATGATCAAGCAAGTCAAGTAACAAATTCTTTATGAACTGAATTAATTGCGTGTGACTTGTTTTACAGGTGTATCAAGGTCTTGATGTTGGATCCGCAAAACCTTCACTTAGTGATAGAAAGGTACATACATATACCATGCACATCAATACATTCGTTTCTTGTATTTTTCTTTTAAACCACTACTTATACTATCCCCATGGTTCCTTTTATTAATTTTCTTGTGTTTTTTCTTTTTGTTCCATTTCTCTATTGCAAGAAAAGAGAGCAACAGATATAATGCTGATAAAATATGATGATACCGATACTGCATTTCATGGACTGAAATCTAAAACTTCAATAGATTGAGTCAGTATTTTCATGTATAAGATTAAGTTATTCTATTAAGGAATTTTATGTCATATATGCCTCTCTGTTTTTAATATGTAGTTTTCAGGAAAAAAGTACATTGTTATCAACATGACAGTTGTTGAAAAAGATTCATAGATCGGGACATTAGGTTCAGTTATTATAATGGGTCACTTTTAGTGTATGGAACTTGCAGGACACATTGTTTTGTAGCAAATGTTTATCTAATTACAGATCAAATTTGTTGCAGGAAGTGCCTCATCATGTTCTTGACTTATTGCACCCCGCTGAAGGTAATTTTTTATGCGGCTGGATCAGCTGATCTCGTACCTAGCATATAGCATATTCAACATTTTCACATCATACTCCTCCGTCCTAAAATAAGTGCTTATCTTTCTATTTTGAGAAAAATTAAGGAGAAGTTAGTTAGTGTTGTATACTTATTCATTAAGTTCATGGATATGTGTTCTAACAAACTCAGGGGAACTAACTTATTACATGGACATTATTGATAATCCATGCATAACTAACTTCTTAAAAATGAAACAAGACACTTTTTTAGGGACAAAAGTACAAGTGAAACAAGACATTTATTTTGGGACGGAGGGAGTATAAGATTTCAAGGTAATGGTATTGAGGTTGTGTACCTAACTAAGGTAAGATAAATGTTCAAAATTTTGGTTCTTTGAATTTATATCAAATTGGTATACTATTTCAGAGTATTCTGTGGGGCAATTTTATGAGAATGCAAGGCAAGCTACAGAAAGTATTCTTGAGAAGGGCCGTGTTCCCATAGTTGCTGGCGGGACTGGATTGTACTTGCGATGGTATGTTGCCACATTCTTTTGTATAGGTGAGCTTTATCAATAGTGTTTCTTTTTGCCTGTTTAAATTCTCTGATTGAGGGCGTAGGTGGGTATAATTCAAAGTGTCCCTTGATTATAATCTCTCTGTGCTTTAAAGGTTTGAAAAATACGACCTTTGGTGTGGTTATTTGGTGATTAACTATCTGACCAAGCGCAGAGTTTATATTCAAGCTATGCTCTCTCTTTTTTTTTGTTCATTGAGTAACTGAAATTTTCTCAAATGGGATGTTTTATTCATAAAAAAAATAGAAGAGAAGAAATTACATGTTGTGGTTTGATTTTATTGCTTTAGTGGTTGAAAATCGAATTCAAATAACACGCAAGTACTATAATTATTTTGGGAAACATAGGTTCATGTATGGGAAGCCAGATGTTCCTCCAGCCTCTTCTGATGTTGTCTCTGAAGCATATTCAAAGCTAGAGGATTTACAGAGATATGGAGATTGGGATGCCGGGGTGCAGTTGGTTGTTAAAGAAGGTGATCCAAAAGCACAACATTTGCCTGCCAATGATTGGTATAGGTTAAGGCGCAGCCTTGAGATTATCAAGGTTAGTATTTGACCTTGTAAATCTCTTTCTCTCTCTCTCTCTCCACACACTAAAGCTGAATGTAAACCTGCCAAATATATGCTTATAAAATCTATATTTTACTTCTTAAGGTTTGCATTTTCTTACTTGGTGCAATGATTCACATCTACACTAAGTATCTACACCTAACATTTATTCCAATTTATTTTGAGTCGGCTGTCTAGTGGAGGAGCACCTCCATCCGCGTTTCCGGTGCCTTATGATTCGTTTAGGAAACCCCGTGATTCTAGCCCGACAGAGGAATCTCATGATACGAACTCTTCCGCTGACACTGTGGAGGAATCCAAATCCAAGGAATTGGATTATGATTTTATTTGTTTCTTCCTTTCCAATCAAAGGCTTGATCTCTATAGAATGATTGATTACCGATGTGAAGAGATGGTTTCAGGTAAGTTATGTTGATCACATAGCTGTAATCTTTTTGGCCCTTACAGATTATATATTCTTGCTTCTTTTAGTTCCGCTCTGTTAGCTAGACACATCCACTGCACATATTGGGCGATATTATATACAATATATTACCTTTTGCATCAGGCATGCGTATATTGGACACTTGTATATATATATACATAATTATATATATACATATAATTATATACATATATATATATATAATTATGTATGTATTTTGCACATTACTTGCACAACTTCATTGAAAAGTTAAACTTTCTTGAGAAACCATTGTTTAGATTATTTTTCTTGTAGATTTGCTTGCTTAACTTGAAAACTAGGTCAGCAAGTTTATTCATAATATTGTATCATTTTAAAATGACTTTTTAGTTCAAGAATGTTCTTTCTTCTGCTTATTTTTTTTTTGCCTTGATATGTATAATTGCTAAATCCTAAAGAGGCTTAACATAGTGGACCTTAATCCATATTATAAAAAAACTATATGTAGTATAGTATCCCACTATTTTCTATATTGGTTGTCAATTATTCTTGTAATTCCCAATATGAATATTTGTTCATTGATTAGTTGGCTAGTATCATCTGAATCTCAAGTGCTGATGTTTTCTGATTATTGGTTTTGATTGAAGACTGTGCTGGGCTATTATCCGAGGCAAAATGGCTTCTTGATATTGGTCTTCTTCCAAATTCAAATCCTGCAACTCGAGCCATTGGTTACAGACAGGTATGCCTTGACATATATATTTTTTGTTCCAACCCTTATTTACTTATCACTGGAAAAAGTCTTATACCTATTCCTCGATTGCCTTGTAGATTAGTGGTACCGAGTACTCTTGAGCATCGGAAAAACTGAATTGAATCAAGCCATGCATGTTATTTCAACTATGTAAATGTAATGACACATTGTGATATAGCATCCATTTATGATTGATCACTTTGCTTTAGAAACTCTGAATGGTGGTATTTCATGACATTTAAAAGCTATCCCACACCTTCAACAATGACATTCTCCTATATAATAATCCTATGTCCATTTAAACATTAAGGGATAACAACAGAAGCTCTGATTTTTTTCTTTAGTACGTCCCAAGGCTTAGAGTTTTGGTGGAAAATAACGAAAACTATATAGTTCTATGACGCAAATTCCAAATGTATAGATGCTTAGTGTTACTTAAATGTCTTGTCCATTCACCTACAGTATTGATTTCACTTGTTGAAACTTTTCTTCCTACTATATTCTAAGAAAGATGCAAAAATATCATCTTCATCTATCTTTGTTGTGAATTGTCATCATCTACACCCCTAGGATTTGAGCTTCGAAGCTATGGAGATAGGTCTGAACCTAGTAAGTTTTTTGGGGCTTTGGTTGTGTTCTGGTTGAAGGATGCATTTGTTTATAAGAAACATGGACCTTGTTCTTGGTAGCTTTATTGTCATAGATATGCATCTATAGCTATTTCCTTGCAATTAAATCCCTTGCTCTCCTGATGAATTGAAGGCCTTTTAGTAATCTCAAGGATGGAAGTTTCTTTCAATAAATATCCAATTTCAATAGCAATCTAATTGCTTTTGATTTATCTCATAGACTTGCCAACTCTTGAGTTGCAATTTTGTTAATTCGGCCCTATTAGATTGATCATTACTATCTTGTTTGATGTGCCAGTCCGACCAGAATTTAATTGTTTTATTGTAGGGAAAATTACATACAAATACCCTATACTTAGCCTCATTTGCATATAGCTCCCCATATTTTTTTCGTGACAACTAACTCCTTGTACTTCCATTTTTGTCATTTTGGCAATGTGAAACTAATGGTGATCGTAAGGATAAAATGACTATTTTGTGGAAAATTGATAGATAATGTGCCATACACATGATAAGAGAAAAAATCAGCAAAATGTAACTGAGAATGAAAAATTGAAAGTTTACAGAGTTAGTCGTCAAGGAAAAAAGTATAGGGAATTTTTGGAGTTATCTGCAAAAGAAGTGAAAGAGGCTTCTGCAATTTACTCTATAATTTACACATATCTTTTGCTTCTAAGTTTCATGGTTTTAGTCAAGTAATTTGTTTTGGATTGCAGGCTATGGAGTATCTGTTATGCTGTAGGGAGGACGGGGGCAGAAGTTCTCCAGCAGAATTCATCTCTTTTTTGTCGGAATTTCAGAAAGTTTCTAGGTAATGGCTGTCTGCGTTCAGTTTTATTTATATCCATTTTTTGAGTGTTGCAATTGCTTTAGATAATACTTGGTCCTTCAACGTAAACACTTAAGGTCCGTCCTTGGGTTATTTAATGTCAAAATGCAACATATACTGGTTGAGATTGCTTCATATACTAGTTACGCTCCTCCACCTATAAAATTTACATTTTGGATAGAAAGATTATTATCTTCTTTACTTTTTCAAGACGTTGGGGCTCTCTTGATGATATTTTGATGGCGAAGAAGATGGTGCAAAATTTTGAGGGTGAGCCTTGGCGCAACAGTCGTGATTATGAGATTATGGGTTTATGGAAAACATTCTCCCCATAATACCACATAATAGTAGTAGGAACCACGTGTATTGGGCCGCTCTTTTTTGGTGCACAGTTAGTTACCTGGCCATGAATGACACACACTATCAGTTAGTTATTTTCATATGCATAACTTGATCTCGGGTTCAAACCTCTACATTGTGTGCTTAATAACTTGTGACACTTTTTTAGAATTTAAGATAGTGCTACCAACAAAATTTGGATCCAGCAATCTGAAAATCCTCGTTGTGCAGAAACTTTGCAAAACGGCAAATGACATGGTTCCGGAATGAACAGATCTATCACTGGCTCAATGCTTCTAAACCACTCGTAAGTCATTTGCATTGATTTTCTTACGCTCAAAACACTCAATCTGTCTTGCTTTTGTTCATTATAGGAGGCATTATCCATATCTATAAGCTTCGGTGGTTAGAGTTTACTATGTACCCACAATGGTTATTGCTTAGAGACTAGAGCTGGCAATACATGTCGGTTCAGATTGATGTTTTTTCGGGTCTAACGTGACCTGCAAGAGGTGTGGGTTAGAACATATTTCTGGCCCCGAGTCAGGTTGTGGGCTCATGTGGGTTTGCCCAACCCAACCCACAATTTTCTTGGAGCAATTCTGTCCTGAAAATTGTGTCAATTTGTTACGAAAGTGCAAAGTTGGGTGATACGTTTCGAGTTCTGTTTTCATCACTTGTGTTGGTGCAATTGCATTTGCCAAGTTCTGCGTATCATGACTTTATAATTCAGATTTTGTTAATGCTGTGAATTATGCATCGTCTTTGATTTTACGCTGATGTTACGGTAATCTTTTCAGGAAGAGGTGATTGCCTTCATTTCTAATGCATACCACGACCAGTCTGGAACTATTGTTGTGCCCGAATCACTTAAAATGAACAAAGATCTATCAAGCCGCCGAGAAATTACAGTACTGAAGGCCTACCGACCTGAAAATAGGTACTGTTAAGAAAAATACTAACTGGGTTATAGTAGTTTCTCATGTGCTATGTGAACCAACACGAACACAACACGTTTAACTACATGGGCTGAGTTGACACAACACTGCCCAACATGTAATGCACGACAAGACCAACACGATCAAAGTTGGGTGTTTCACAAAGACTTGGCAATTCGTGACACTGATTTTGTAATCCTGTTGTGTTTGTGTTCGGCCTCCAAAACACGCGCACACACACTCAAGAGTATAATTGTGAATTAATCCTAATAACTTGCCAAACGCGTTGCTTCTATCGTGCATAATGTGCTGGGTCTTGTTCGTGTCAACACGGCGCATTTAGTAACCATGCTAAACGTGTCGTGTTCGTGTTGGGTCATGCAACACAAACAGGACACACACACAAATTGGCAGCTCTAGTTTCACAACACAAATAGTTGATCATCCTTCCATGTTTGAGGTTTAACACGAACAACACGATTACAAAATTAGTGAACCTAAACACCCTTATTTTGTGTTGTGTCACATGTTGAGACAAGAATTGCTTGCTCTAGCCTTTTTGCAATCAACTAAGCATATTTATACTCGTGAAGGATTTTCAAGAGTCGAAACGATTGTTCGGATGTTCTAGACTGGATCTCGAGAACGTACGAGGCTAAGCAAAGTGCGAAGCGAAGCTAAGCTAGTTCAACTGTGCCTCAGTTCCCGATGCCATTATCTGGCCTGCATCATTTTGTTTGAAGCTCGATTCGCAATCCATGCATGGAAGGTATGGATCAAGAATTATTTGTGCTGTAATTTGATCTCCAGTTTATAGAACACAGTGCACTATGAAAATTGAAATGATATGTTTTTAACATTTTGTAATTTTGAAATGTACTTTTGAAGTTCCAAAACCAAGGAAAGCACATTTAGTATGTACTGAGAATTTATGAGAAACATTAGTTTACAAATCATATACTAATTTTATGTTTCATATAACTATTTGTGTATTGATTATTGGACAAATGGTAATCTTTGTTTCGTGCGGAACTAAAATAATCAGACACGCACCCGGTAACGAGCTATGCGCATTTGTATTTAACCTAACTTTGCGTTTAGGTTCTTGTATTTGATTTGATACTCGACTTGAACTGACAAGAGTCATTTAAATGCTATTGGTTTTGAACTAAATTCAAGTAATGCACATCACGTGCCAACATAGCAATATGAAGTCAAATCATATTGCGACGTGAACAAATAAATTTGACTTCAAACCAAAAGTTTAAGCTGATAAATAGAGAATTCAACTTGTACATCATGTGACAACGTAGTTGATATTCTTTCGACGTGGAATATATTAACATGAACCAACCAACAGATACTAACCTCGATTCAACAAACATGATTAAAGACGAAAACTGATCAATGTATTACGATTCAACAAACATGGTTCAATGAACATGCTACTCACAGTTCAACAAACATGGTTAAAAGCGAAAATCAATCAATGAATAGGGAAAAGTAAGTTTTATAAGTGATATCAGAAAAATTCTGATCCTTCGACTTATTAATGAAGATGAAATCATCCATGTCAAGTAATGAAACAAGCTCAAACTGAGACTCACAACAAAATGCAGATTTATCAACTACAAAAATCGATGACCGGAAATTCAAAAGATAAGCTTTATCATTGCGAAAAGATTGTACATGGTGAAAACGTCCTTTGTCAATACTTTCCTGAGTCTAAGCATAGGAGCTACAATACAATAGAAACAACACATGTAGCCTAAGTATCAATTGGGAGATATACTGGAGTTTAATATACACCCAACAAAATTGTGCAATGAGAAACTTTATAACAATATGAATTGCAATTGCTTTGACCTGGTGATTAGTTGAGATCTCCATTGACGGAAGCTCCTCACAAAAGGTGGTTCGGCTTCTACGTTACCATCTGAAAAACAGAGAAACTTCAGAAACATAATTAAGGTAGATAATGAACACTACTTTGGTGAGAATTAAAGGTCCACATGCAAATTTGTATCGTATACTAGGGTGACCAAATAAATGAACAACCTAACCAATTCCCAAACAATGTTGGAGTCGGCTACACAAATCCTTTGAGACAAAAATTTGAACCCGAACCGCAGGCACCTGAAATCCGGTCCGCATTTTATGGGTTCGGGTCGCATAAAATAGACCCAATAGATTTTCGGTGACATTGAATAAATTGTGGGTCAGGTCGGTTAGACCAGCACTCACTCACACATTTTATATGTAGAACTCGCAACCCAATCCGAGATCCAAAATCCACATGAACCTGCACCCCCTTGCAGGTCGGTTCTCAGGTTAGGTACTTCCAACCCAAAATCCACATGGACCTGCACCTCTTGCAGGTTGGTTTTCAGGTTTAGGTATTTCCAACCCAAAATGCCAGCTCTATATACTTTAGCAAAACTCTTCAGACACCTCTATTAATGAAATGCTCCTCACAGACTACCCTCACGAGGTCACTAATTCCCCAACATTGCACATGTCCAAACCACCTCAACTAATCTTTCCTCAACTATACCTCGGATAGTCTCAATCTTGATCTTATTCATGAGCCTGAATCCTAGGGAGACCAACACATATATTACTTGTACAATCCATATTAGGTGTTGTTACAAGGATGCATATCAACTTAAAGCGAATTGATCAAGCTAATGACTGCGCAAGAACTATATCTTACATTCGAGCATACTACAAGTCAAATTCCATACTGCTTTTAGGTCATAAGTTTCATTAAGCTAACCAATAAACTGCATACTAGTCACCAAAGAATCAAGAAGCATATTGTCATCTTCTTATAAGAATAAGTGAGAAAATCAATAGCGGGACCCATCAGAACAAATGTCAATTTAAAATCGAGAATTTCAATATTGATGTATACATAAAATGAATTTTCAATGTGAATTAAGAGTGATGGAATTTAATAGCAAAGATAGAATGATGACATTCCTACCTGTGTTAAATCCATTAAATTCCTATGTTAATGACCTGCATCTGATCCAGCAGAGGAGCTATTGCTGTCAGAGTCTGCATACAAATAGGATGACCAAGCAAATTAACAAATCTACAGCTGATGCAATGCAACAACACCATAGCGATGCAACAGTAAATATTAAAAAGTTACCACTTGAAGAGGAGCTGCTATCAGTACCAGAACTGCTTGAACTACTCGTACCACTCACACCATCACCTTGTTTTTCAACTACAACAGGAGAAGGAGAAGCTTTGTCTCGTCGGACAGGAGAAGACAATGCAACATTCTTCTCAACTGCTTAAAATCGAACATTTATTTAGTAAATAAGTGTATATGCTGAAATACAAAAAATAATAACTACACAAGATCTCTATATCATTTTACCTGTTTCAGTTTGTTGATGTGACTCCACAGTTACTGGAGCTAGGTTCTGCATAAGAAACAAGAGCACATTTTAACAATGATACTTTTGCATACTAAATATGGAAAGCAATTAGAATATTCACGAACTTTTCTTCTTACAGCATCTTGGATAGTATGTGCAGCTTTTGCACCTGCATCGGGAGAAAGTTCCGCTTTTCTCTTGTTCATGCTCAGACCTTTTTGGTAATTTGTGACAAAACTATCTAGTTCCCAAAGCGTCTCCGGATCAACAGCATCAATGTCAACTTCAATTTCGTCGTCCTGTTGACATAGGGCCGGGTTTCTCTTCTTGATGATTTCCACAACAGCACCCAACTTTTCCGAAGGTAAATCCTGAAGCCCTATGCTAAGCTTCTGCTTCTCTTCCAACGTCATGTCCCTCTTCTCGGGTTCTTTAGCTTTTGGTTTCTTTGGTTTAGACATGGGATCAGCAGGCTTTGGCGTGGATTGTGCTCTATCCAAAGCCCTCATTTCAGAAGCTGGCGGAGTGGGGATTGTACCAGGGACTTTCCTCGAAGGCATCATTGCAGGAGCTGGCGTAGCAGGGATTGGACCAGGGACTTTCCTCGAAGGCATCATTTCAGGAGCTGGTGCAACGGGGTTTGGACCAGGGACTTTCCTCGAAGGCAGGCTCGAGTCATTTCCCGAATCAAATCTCCTATTAAGCTTATATTCAGCTACTATAGCCCCCCAATTCTCTTCGAATAGCTTCAACAAAATGTCGGCCATAATGTGCACATCCTGGTCTTTTGGATTATACAACATGGCATTTCGAAATGTGAGTCTCACATCCTCCGCAAACTCCTCAGCCGACTTGTACCAATTCTTGATAAGCCTACTCTTCACCGTTCCAAGATCCATGGGATGCTTCACAATGTTGTAGTAATCATGAAGCTGAAGCGCCTTCGCATCCACCGGCTTATTAAACACCCAACCATGCTTATGCTTCATCAATTTCGAAAGCAAATTGCTACAAACTTTAAACAATTTACTCGAACTCCCAAACAACTGTCTCGAATCCTTCTCCGCCCCAAACCCACCTCCCATTTCAGCTCCATTCTTTTTCAACTTCTTGTTACTCTTCTCTTGAACCCGTCGCAATGAACCCGTCTCCCGCGCTATCCGACCGGCCTTCTCAGGTGCATTACCGGCGCCAGAAGATCCATATACTCTATCCCCAAACTCATTACATTCAATTCTCTTCAACAAGCTCCTGACCCGATCAAGCTCACCCACCAACCTCCTCCTCAGCTCATTAGCACCAACCTTAGACCCACAATTTAACCTAACCCTAACCAAATTCTCCAACTGCAAATTCCCAGCTCCACGCCCATTCACTGACACCCGATTGTGGCT
>JAYMSZ010002826.1:0-11402 GCA_036897665.1 Pelargonium citronellum
GAAAGAAAAAAACGTAATGACCCAATAGAATTTCGAAAAAAAAAAAAAAAAAAAAATGCAGAAGTGTATTGGATGAAAAGCGATGATAGCTTGAGATTGTATCAGTAAAATGATGAAATGGAGCATGCGGAATCTTCGCCTAAACCTTCAAAAGCCAAACAAAATTGAAAACAGTGAATCGAAATTTACATACCGGAGAGAGGAAGCATGGGTGCGAGAAAAGGCAGGTGATTTAAATTCCGTCACCGGCGGTGAGTAGACGAGTGCGCTTGGCTTGGCCTCCCTCTCTCTCTCTGTAATTGTATTATAGTATAAAATAAAAGAGAGTCCACGCGCTCCACGTCAGGTAATATAGATTGGGCTGAGTGTGGGCCCAGGGAAGGGGTTGTTGCGAATACATTATATTCCAAAGATGCACGTGTGATTTTGATTTATTACCCAAAAAGGCCAATGGGCCCATTTCATTTTATTCCTTGTTTTTCCAATTGTAAGGATTCTATTCTGTTTTGTATATCACCATTCATACCACTTGTACTCTTCTTCAAATTCTTTACCGTCTACGTTTCTTGTTTGAGGTTGAGACCACTTGAAAAACAATGTTGGTGTTGGTGTGTAACTTGTACTACTATGTTTGGTTGTAATATTAGAGGGAAATTGCATGAGTATTTTGGATTATACTATTTATACACTTGAATATGTTTAATTTACATAAATAATTGGTGCATGTATTGTAAGATGATGTTGTCTGAACTAGCTTGGCTCGAATCGGAGCGAGAAGAAAGTGAGCCGAGTCATGAATAGTGAAACGGGTTGGGTTAAAGTAATAGTCAAGGAAAAAGATAGCAATGATGTGAATGAAGGGACATGAAAGGACAACACAAATAGTTTGGATGTTTTGAATGGTTTAGTGGTATGTATTTGTTGGTTGATTGAATAAATCACAAAAGTTAAAGGTTTGCAAGGTTAAAATGTGTTAAGTACAAGATAAATATGTATAATTATTTTTTGAAATTGATATTGTATAAGATAAAGTATGACCAGTACTAAAATTTCTATAACTTTGAACTGAAAACAGTTTCATTTATTCATCAAACATCTCATTTAAAGTACCATCAACAATTTTTTTTTGAATAAAAGTAGTTTCCAAATGATACATGTTATAATTAACAAAATAAATCTTATTCATAAGATCAAAAACATGTGAAATAAAAGTGAATAGATTGATCTTAATTACATCATCTCGTTACTTATAATAATTAGTTTTCATTTTCGATGTCATATTAGAGGACAAATCATCATCATACTGGCTTGTTAATAACAACGTATCTATTCAATATCTCATCTAAAATAATATGAGAGGTGATATATTTTGATCTAGACACCCTAACATTTAGTTCATAAAAATGTTTCTAGGAAGACATACAACTTCCAGCACTAACCCTGGGTTAGTAACCCAATCAGTATCACACATCATGAAGAAAGTTTCATATTGACTCCTCCAATTCAATTGCAATCATTGAAACCTCAAATTCATATTTTTTTACACATTCTCATATTTAGGAGATGCATTTAACATAAGATAAGTGAAGTTTCATCTACTTTAAACATCCGGACACTATCCAGATTCAATGTTTATATTTTTATGTAACTGACGTGTGATGAGTTTTATGATTCAAACCAAAATTTGCATAATGACTTCACACAACATGTGCAACAACATGACAAGCCGTGTAGATCATATATGTTTTCATATTTTGAACAGTAAGTTAACCTCTCTTGTTTTCAATATAATAAGAAGTCTGTGTAAACCATAAACAACCACAATTGAGTTTAGAATATATAAAAATGATCTACAATTGATTGAAGATCAAAATTCTGAATTTAAGTGTAATAAGTTCTTAGCAAGTGTCTTGAATAAGGAGATTAAGGAGTTCTTCCAACATTGTATGACAAGACTTAGAGATGCACGAGACTCGAGTGAATATCGGTAGAGGCGATACTCTCATTGGAAGATGACATAGTTACACGAAGACTCAAACTTCGCTACACTGAAGTTAATGTTCTTTCTACATTTGAGAATCGTAAAGGGTATTTTGACACGTGAATTGCCACTTCTAGTGCATTTTTACTAAAGAACCGTTTTCGAAATTTTCAGTAGTTTAAACTAGAAAACTAGTAATTAAGTTTGTTTTTTTTTTCGCATTTGCTGCTCCCATTGGAGCGGTAAGATCGGAGGAAGATAATCACCCATTCTTAGAACTAACATTCTTAAAAAAAATCGTAAAACGAAGATTTATGTACAATGATTTTTCCATTATAGATTTCATCATACTGAGGACAAATCCTTCCCATTGCCCAAGCATATATAAAATCATAAAACCTGCAAATATCTGAGGTGATAGCAACATATTCAGGGTGAAAAACTTATTCAGCTATCAGAAAGTTAAAAGAGGCATCCATGGATGGAAGCTCACCAACAGTTTGAATGAGGAAAAGTGAATTACATGCACAATACTAGCTATCCCTATTACAACTATAATAGTAAAATAAAATAAAAAGTAAAGTTGAAAAAAATTTGAGGGAAGAAAGAACATGTACAGGTGAGGTAGAATTAAGTAATTCATAGAACCTCAAATTCCCTCTGAAATTGAAAAATACAAACAGGACAGCTTATTGTTATCTTGAAGCAATCAGTGAGGGTTCATCGATGAGAAAACGACGAGAAATGTTCATGGAACGAGCCATCATCAAAGTTCAGAGAATAGCTGCGTAAATCATAGCTATACCTCGCACTGCTCCTCCGCCATCCCAAAGCTCTCTTCCACTCTGATCTGAATTTCCAAAACATCTGCCTCAAAGCATATGAGCCAAGGTAACAAGCCTTCGGCACTCTTCTTCGATCTTTAACAAGCATAGCTGCAGACCCGCTGTTTGTGATCCTCTTTCTCCGCATCAAGCTTCGCATACTCATGGTTTTGGTCAGGAGCACCTTGCTTACCTTCTGCATCATATCAACAAGGAAAGCTTATAAGGATTAAAAAAGTTCAGAGTTTTGACTAAGAAAAGAATGATGAAGGCATCTTTCAAGTCACTTCCCACTAGCAAGCATCACTTTTGACGATATCAGATGTCACTTTTCCATTTGCTGAAGAGGAGGAACATTATCCTAATAGTCTATTCAACCATGCTTTATTACCGGTCCCAGGTACTAATGGTCCCTACTTGAAGACAGGACTAAAAGATTTGTCTCTAGTGATGTAACATCAGTTGTGCTGTAAGGGCAATTTCATGATCAGCAAATCTTCCCAAAGATGCTAATGCTTATCTTTGTGACTTTCCTACATTCCACTGGTGGTTGGTGCACTTTCCAGATCATATCCAAGAAGGAAAAGTAGGATGAGGATTCCTCTTTCTTTGTCATTTACACCGACCATACCAGAATAAACAGGAGTGACCTTACTAATCTATTTCAGCTCCTTAAAGCTTTTCCACTGCAAATTGGATTACATATTTTAAACAAAAGGTCGACAAAGATATGCTAAAGGATTTGTGGGGCAGATAATCTGAAATTAGACCAAGAATACAAAACTGTGCTACCAATTAATCACATCAGATAGAATCACAGGAAGGGGCTTCTAGCTTACGCTTGCAAAAAAGAGAGGATATAGTGCATGCATACGTAGAAAGATAAAAGTTTTCTGCACATGTGTACATGCACACCTTTGAGCAAACAAATACGCACCAAACAAGCACACACAGTTCGAGAAAACAACAAATCACGCCATGAATCAGTTGTTCATGTTTTCAGTAAAATATTCCTCTACATGGTCACTTACCCAGTACTTAAAACCTTACTCATCCTGAGAGAAATAATGACATTAAATTATCACAAACAATCATCTGTTTGCTCAGCAAGACATTCCACCATATGGCCTCTTGTTAAATCCACTTATCAGCATTTGACATTTAATAAAATACAAATACTTGAGTTGGAAGTTTTGGAAACAAGTAATTTTTCATCATAGCTTTAGGTTCTCTCTGGCTTAAAACAGTTATCCTCCATGACGAAGACATGCAATAAATAAAAAAGGCAAGCTAGAAATGTGTTGAACAGAGGTTCTTACAGAAGATCGGCATGTACTGTAATACTCAACCATCAAGTTCCAGTGGCACCCTGCTTCCGATAAGATCCATATACATGAAAGATGTAGACGCACCAGATTCTCTCAGCAAGTTCACCTGAAATAGCATCATGTATTGATTGTTCTTTTTTATCTGTAAGACTTAAGCAGAATCATTTCATTCATATCATCTAGGCTATCTGTATCTAATTATCTTTTTTCATATATACGTCTATCAATCTATCTCTTTGATTGCAATGTTGATGTTGTGTCTTCAAGCAGTCCAATTTTTTGCTCGGCTCAAGCAGTCCAATTAACTGGATCTGCTGTATAAATACTTAACATAAATCTTTATGTATAGGCTGATCCCATATATTTAATAAAACACTGAGATGTACTATGGTTGGATGTTAACCTAAAGTAACAAGTTTATACAAACTTGCACACATGTGAAAAAGGGAGAAGAAAAGCTTGAACATACTAACATTCTCTGTGTTCCTTTCTATCTTCTATGCAGCTACAGCACCTACAGAACAAAATAAATGTAAGCTGTCAAAAATAATTAAAATATGGTCCTACAAAGTTAAAAGCTTTGATAAATCTTGTAACTTAGCAGAAGCAGAAAAATAATGTGTACGAAATAAGAAAGAGAATAATCGCGAACAAAACCTTATTGTTGAACCATCTCCTTTCAGTTGAGTCCCCACTTCACTCACGTACAGTCTGAACAAGGGTGACCTGGAAGACCAATTATCACCAACGACAACTGTAAGACATGCAAACCATAACATTTAATTTTTTCCATGGAAGCTAGGCAGCTGGCTTCCATACATTATTTTATTTCTCATGGAAACTAGTAGTCTATTGAATGATGGAGACATCACTAGAATCATAATATCAGAATGTAAATATAACAAACTGACCCAATTTCCAAGCATTTAAACATTGTATAGAAGAATCATAAAACTACCAGGATGGAATTGCAACTGCTGCAAGGCTAGGGGGCAGTTTCCACAACTGATGAAGTTGACTTCCCAATAATCCAGTCAGATAGCCAAGTATGCCTTTTACCTAGTTCAACAACCAGAATCAATCATTAAGAGCGAAGAAAACAAGAAGTGCTATATGTAAATATATAGAGAATGCATTTCAATACAAATACACAGGTCCACTAAAAGATATCTGAGCTGTGAAATTTGAGCATACATATCCAACTTTTTATTCTGGCAAGAATCCTATTTCAAATATATTCTGCTCCAGCTCCATAAAATGAATAAATGCTTACTGAAGGCATTAAGAATATTTTGCAAGAAAAAGCGGTTCTGTCATATAAACGACAATTTTTGCATCATCCACTATGAATAATAAAGCAATTGGTAACTATATACTATAGTTTTGTTATTTGGTTTGGCATGCATTTTTGTATGTGGATCCTTAGCAAGAATATACACCTGAAGGATCCTTCACCTCTCAAGAAAGAAAGTTCAAAGTTGACCTATATGGGAAGGTGATACACCTTAGTCTTTCAGTTAACATCGGCTATTATGTAAATACCTATGAAGTGTAAGGCAACTATTCTTGCACAAAAATATCTTAAAAGACTAGGCCAACTATTACCAACAGTACAACACCAACAACCAAGCTATTTTCCAGAGAATGTTTGGACAGGCTACATGAACCCTTTAGCAAAACTCTGTTCGTATTCTCCTCCTCCACTCCATCCTATACAATGTTCAACTCTTCCTCAAATAGTCTCATCCTAATGTTATCACTAGTTCATCTAAGAATTCTCATCTATGCTACCCTCATCCTAAGGCTTTGCAGCCTCATTGGAGCCCAACATTTATAGTTATATGACATAGCTGCAGTATAGCTACCCTCTAAACTTTTCTCACAAAAATCCCTTCAAACTCTTCTCCACTTCAACCCCCTACACAAATCTTATTTCTAACATTCCTTCCAATCAATCTCTTCGTCCTCTTGAATTATAGATACAAGATACCAAAAATGGATACTTCTATTCATTTCTGTATCTTCTAGCACAATTGAACTACTAACCCCTCTATTGTGGCAAAAAATAATTTCATATGTTCAGTTTTGGCTCTACTTATTTAAATCCCTATTTTTGCTAAAACTACGACAAATACCTCTGCATTAAATATAAAATGTTCACGTGCATTTTATGCCCCAACATAACATGTATAGTTTAAGCACTGCACATACCTTCAAGTTGATACCTTCTTCTTTGAAATCAAAACTTTGAGATTTTCCTTGAAGTGTGTTGCAAATCTCATGATACAGCTTTGAAACTGTAAGGGAAACATATGAAACGGACATGAAATCTTCAATTAGGCAACTCCATTTGTTTGCAATACATCCAAGTAGCAGAAGCTCCTGCGATAGTTCAATACAAGGACATTAAAAACCACAAATGGGACTAAGATGATAACCATCCAAGTATAGAATAAGTAACCAAAGTAAACCGGTCCCAAGAGAAACATTCACACAAAATTTAAAATCCCCTCGTACAATTTGCAGAGCATCATCAACATGCAACATATAAAAATTCAGGCAAAATAATTGTATTCCTCAATAAACTTAAAGATGATTTAGAGTCCACACAAGAATTGAACATACTACTGCTTAGTCCTGTCCACAAGCAATATAACATATATGTATACACACATTCTTTATGATTCTATTATTCTGTTAAAAATTGTGAACTTACTATTGTCTCACAGAAATCATCACTTCCACTTTTTGCTGACTTGTTAAGCCGGTCAAGTACTTGTACCCATTGAACTTCAGGGGAAGAAAAGATCATGCTGGCTCCTGAGACCAATCTAACAATTCTCTTGTCAAGAAAATAAGAGAGACTCCTTGATTTCCAATTGATCCATGTGGAAAATTCAACAAACTTCTCCATGTTCCTGAGGGAAACATTAGAAGAGGTTTAGTTCAGGCGTAATCAACAAAGTTCCCTAGAATTGTTCATTTCAGGTCAACCCAAAAAAACCTCCATATTTATTAAGGCACTCAAAGTATTGGAAACTGAACAAGTCTTTTTTCTTAAGGAACTGAAATGATACTGTCATTACCGTGATGAATTTGAATGAGCTAATCAATTTTTTTTTCCTAAGAATCACGCACAATATTAGGGACTTTAGGACTGGAGGTATTGTTTTATTTTTCATTTCTTTTTTTTTATCTTAGTATGGTTTTCTCATACAATAAATCAATCAACTGAAATGCAACCACTGGAGGTCCACGTGAGTGCATAAGTAGTAAAGAGTCGTGTAAAACAAAACAAGGAAGAAGAAAGTGGGCAGACGACATATATGTAAAGAATGGATTATTATCTATTGCAATTAGCTTGCCTTCAACACAACAAATGAAAAGGCCAAACAGTTAAATATCAACAACATGCAATGTGTCTCTAGTTTAATATTATCTCCATCCCAAAATGAGAGTCCACTTTCCCATTTATGTAAAAATTAAAGATAGCTTAGTTCGGGATGAGATTTCACCTTTACACTCCCCCATGTGCTTTTCTTATAACAAACTAAAGGGGTTCTAACTAACTTGTGTTAGGGATATTGTTGGTAATTTATGAACAACTAACTAAACCAAAAAAGAAAAGTGGACACTCATTTTGGGACGGAGGGAGCATAATTCAACTCTAGGTAAGCTAGTGAAAAGTTTCAGTTTCCTACTCCATTAAAGAAACTCAGGAATCATACATTCAACAAGAGTTTCTCTTTTCTTTTCTTTTACATACGTTGTACATTCAAAATATTAATGAGCAAGCAACCAAATAGCTGGAATATAGAGCAGCAGCATCTGGTTATACTTTTGACATATACCAGACTAAAGTTAGCAAGTTAGTGTCATTCAACAAAATTATAAAGGCCTTCCACAATAAGTAATGCAAATAGCACAACCAAAAAATATCGTCGAGGAACTAAGTTTCATTCCGTAAAGCAAATTTAGTAACCTACTTACATGGGAGCATTCTCGTGATCTAGTTGCTCTTTCAAAAAACAATTGCCAGAATCAATCCAGGTGCCACATCTAACCGTGTTAGAGAGAATATTTAATCCTGTCTCAGCTGACAATACGCATGAAACTGCAGACCGCCTCTTCAATACCTCTTGGACAACAAGCTTTGTCAAGTGATCACCTGAACATTTTTCAATCTTCAATGTCGAAGAAACATCCAGATTTATAATCATTGAATCCTTCTCGAAACCCTTTTCGTCTGGAACCAAGTTTAGAGAAGTATTGAGCAAACTCAACTTGCTCAAATACGCATCTACATAATTATGCTCTTTCTCTAAAAGCTCGATAAGGTCCATATCAATTGTTGCTGTCAGAAAAGCTCTAAGATGACCATCTCTCAATGGTAAAGACTGAATGAAATGCTCTAATACAAAATCCCTAGCCCTAATAAGAGTCGCAAATGATAGATTCACAATGCCCTACACATAAGACAAGAAATAAAGCAACAACAGAAATGGTTACAAGTCACCAACACAAATCATAAACTTGTGACCTAAAAATAACAGTAAAATTGACAACCTGAGGAAACAAAGGATCAGATGTCATTTCAGATAGAGCAGCATCAAGTTCATTCACAGAGTCCTGGTAATCACCAGACTTGCTTAAGCTCCTAAACACCTGAATATTAGTTGAACAAGAAATTTAACTTGTGCTAGTAGAGCTACAAACTGATTGAGAAACATTCAAATGGAGAGAGGAAAGAGAAAGGTACTGACATTCTCGAAGAAGAGACCCCATTGAAAGGCTTTGCGGATGGTATGTGCATCCCAGTGCGCAAGCTGACCAGATGATTGAAACCCAGATGTCAGAATCAGAATATCAACAAACCCTTTTACCAGTTTCATCATATCCTCCAAGCTTATCTCTGGGTGATTCCAGCCCATTTTGTTTTCTGGTGATGAAGCTGATAGAAGAGATTCCTAGCTGGTTGGCCCGCTCGCGAGTTGCAGTTGATTTTGTTGCATACCGAGAGGAGCGAAGGCACCAAATTTGGATTTCAAAACATTTTTCATATTAATTTTAGGATTAAAGGTAAAAAAATGTTACGGAAATTTAAAAAAGATTAAAGGTAAATTTGGTACCAAATTTTTATTCTATCAAATGTGTTACTCAAATTTTATTTTCAACTCAATTGGGTGTTCACCGTCACAATCCGTTAATTGAACCGTCAAGTCTTATACACGTGTACGCACGATTGCTGACATGACAAAACACATGTCAACTTTCTACTGATGTGGATTAAAAAAAACAATAATAATAAAACAAACGCTTTTCTTTTTTTGGCTTCTAGGTCTGCTCTGGCGGAGGAGGGTGCAAGATTTGTGTTCGTTAGTGGTTTTTTATTTTTTCTGATCGGCGAGAAGGAGATGGTGGCCCAAAACTTGTGTAACCAAATTATTATTTAATTATTTTCAAATGGCACATCAGCATCGTGTCAACAGAGTTAACAATCAGCTAAATTCAACTAACATATTAAATTGACCATAGGTATTAAACTTTAGGGACTTAAGTAGCTTATTCAAATACAAGAACTGAAAAAGACAACTTTTTGAAAGTTATGAGACCTTTTTTTCCTTTAATCCTTTTATTTTTACATTTTTTTTGTAATGCTCTAGATTTATGGGTTAAAAACTTACGTTCGTGCTAGAATGTTGAAGTTAATTTTAGTACGTGTACATTGATTCTCAGTTAACATGTGTGTTCATCTATTTCAAAATATGACTCTAAATTCGCGTTGCAAAATTATCGAAAGAAGACAAATCGTTTTCTTAACCATGGTCATTAAAACTGAATCGGCACAATTTGTTGATGTTGAAACTTGAACTTAATAACATTGAAAAACTATCTGAATTTTGCCGATTATCACACTTCTTTGCATATTGCATATTGTGGGAATGAGATGACTATGAGAATGTTCCTTTTGTGTATTTTCATGCATAGTGCCCCATTTTGTGCCATGCTCTTGATTAAATTTTTAGCTAAACTGCAGAAGTATTTATAGAAATCCAACACCAATTGTAGTAAAGATATATGTTTTTTTTTTTTTTTTTTACCAAAGAAGCAATTGTAGTAAAGATATTAAAGCATGATCCACTAAAGATTCAATATGTCAAAGTTCAGAACTAAACAATTTTAAGTTTGATAGAAACCAATACTACAAAAACATAATAAAAATAATTAATTTTGGGAAGTCAATAGTTGAACAATTCTAGCTAGCTATGTATTACTTAACTTCTTCTTTTTTATAAGCCAGCAGTACTTTTTATTGGTAGCTCGAAAAAAGTATTACTTAACTTGAACCAAAACTTTTCCGATATTAGCACTTGTGAATATTGATCCCATGCTCTCCAAAAAGCTGTCAATTCCATTGTAGATTTTGTGTTTGTATTTGAGCTTCCCTTCTTTTACATACCCTTCAACTTCCTTCATAAAATCCCCATAGTGCTCCAAATATGAACTCATCAGAAAACCTTGCATCTTTGTCTCTTTACCTATTAAATTCATCAGATTTCTCACTCCTCTCCTCTCTGTCCATACCTGCCCAAAATTCAATACTCAAATCATGTTACTGTTTTAAAAAAAAGTAATAAACCTAATATTTTATATTTATACATTACTAATCGTCGTACGTATACGTACCGTGTTATATTCAGATATCATACCACATAGAGGTATTCGAGCATGTTTATTAATATGGTTGAGGACAGCTTCAAGGGTTTTGCCACCAACATTGTCGAAGTAAATGTCAATTCCGTTTGGAAAATACCTGTAACATGGATTTCACTTAGTCATACTTAAATATGTTAATTTTGTGACGATTAACTCGAAAGGAAAAGAAACAATGTATTTTGTGTAGTTAATTACTTGCTTAAAGCAGCGTCAAGATCTGCTTCTTTGTTATAGTTTAATGCATCATCGAATCCAAATTCCTCTTTTAACACCTTCACCTGTAAGAAACATGCACGACTTAATTACAAAGACAATAGAAACTAAGAAGAGGTTAAAGAGTCTCAACCACATGCAGATTTAATGGATGAGACTCACCCAAGTAATAATGGCAACGGGCAGGGTTAGGGGTGTGTTTTATGATTCCCGTCCCCACCCCGTTCCCCAACCCTATGCCCCGTAACCCGCCCCGTTTTGTCAATTTTTTTATTATTTAATATATACAAATTCTCGAAAAAAAATTGTAATTTTATGTTTTTGAAAGATATTAAATAT
>JAYMSZ010002827.1:0-11401 GCA_036897665.1 Pelargonium citronellum
GTTGGCATCATGTAGCACAGAGATAGATTTAATAATATGAAGTACCAACACATTGGTAGGTTGTCTTTAGAGTTCGGCTGAAGCTTTTTAAGAATTCCAGAACTAATTACATGGGTTTCATGATCCAAATTTACTTGGAATTGTCTCAGAGATAGAAAATAAGTTCTGACTTTTGAGAGTTTATTATCTTGGATGCTGGCTTATGTACCGATTAATTTATTTTTGCAATATGTGCTATATATTTGACCTTTCTCTTTTTGTTTCCTTATGGAACCATTATCTTTCATTTCAGATCCATTTTATTGTTTGAACTTTGAATATGGATTTAAAATTTGGAGTTTCATTCTTTATATGGTCAAACTTGTTGCAGGAATGTAGTTATTGTTTTCTATGTACGAACCTTTTCTCTGTTGAATGTGATCAAGTCTCATTTACTTATATATTATGGTACGAGGGAACGTAACGTAGAGAAGTTTTAATTTGCAAAATGTGCCTAAAATGGGAAATTTGAAATGTTGGGCTGTCTTTGTTCATTTTGACAATATGGAAATATGAAAATGCAAAGGAAAGAGGATCATTGTCGATGTTGTTTTACTGGAATGTTAAAGCATATTACTTGCGTTCTTGTGATGCTAGAGTTTGAGTAAATGAATTTTTGGTTCTCTGTGCCTTAAAACTAAAGCATTGTATAGAAAACATTTTTGCTTAAAGTTTGGAATGGAAAATCAGGTTTGATGAGTAGTGTATGAAACATTTAAGTTACTATATCTGAATGACAGTTTTTGCTTATTAATTTTTTTTTTCCTTTTGGTTTTATACTTTGTGCACATTGGTTGCCAGTCAGTGTACATATAGAACTATGATTTTGATACTCACTTGTTTGTTTTAGTGTGTTTGGAAAATCTATGCATGCTTAAGATTGGGTTCATCTTGATGATAATAACTTATGTCTGGGCTCAAAACTTGCAACTACTCTAGGGATGAACAAATGCCTAATGTTGTATGTGTTTTGGGCAATGAAAGATGTTCCCTGATTTCATAACCTGACACTAGAGAGTAAATAGATTGTACATTGGCAAACAAGGCATTGTTTTTCTTCTTAGTTCATTGCATGAGTTTTGATTACATTGAATGATCATGGACAATTTCACAGTTCTTTTGTTTCTCTAGAAAGCATTTTTCTTCTGAATCTAAAGAATAGCCCATAGAAAGAGTAAATGAAGGGGGTGAAGTGTGTCTGCAATATGAATTTGTTACTGTTGGCTTCCTTGTCTCAGAATGATACATGATAAATGATATAATTAGTAGAAAACTGATATAGATTTTTGGTGGTACTTCCAGAATATTCTCTTGATCTTTGAGGAATTAAATCGTCTCTCATGGATTTAAATAAAATATCATGTTTTTTTACATCAAATTCTTGTTTATAGAATTATTGATTCAGGGTAATGTTATCTAAACAATGCTCGTTATTTAGAAGTTGATTATATTATTGGCGATTTAGGTGCGTATCGGATGCCTCTGCGAAATGAGAAAAATGTACTTGCTGCTCTTAGTCCCGTTTTGAGATGCATGAAATGCTACCAAGAACTTGAGGGAATAAGTCTACATATGCAGTTCAAAATTGGGGGCGTAAATCTATTTTGAGCTTGTAGTTAAATTTTTCTTAGCAACATATATTCTAACTCACAAATAACTTGTTGCTTGCGTGAGTTCTAGATATAGAAATGTGTTGGATATTTTTCTTATTCCTGAGAAAAGGTGAAGAAGGTTATGTGAAGAGTGTTAGATATTTGGCCTTGTTTCCATTTGAGGTTGGATGATAGCAAGGGTTGTTAAACTTTTAGCTGGCTTATTCTATTTGAGGTGTTAACTTCTTTGTTTGGTACTCTAGGGTTATTTTGGTGCCTTTTGCTTGGGTTGGTAGGGAAGATGAATTTCATTCTAGCATCATTTGGATTTCTGAGAATTCCTTGAAAAATGCTTCTTTTTTGCTTTTTATCTTTTCACATTACATTCTGTTCTATCTTTAAGATTTTGCATTTGGATTTAAGATATTTTCTGTAGGTTTCATATTCTATTGTCATGGTGGTTGTGACATTCTTTCTTGAGCATGTTTTTGTTAGCATTCTTGTGATACACTCAACATAATAATGGACAATGGTTGTTAATCATTGGTTAGCCTCCTACTTTGCCTTTTTTCCTTGTTGCCCTCTTCAGATATGATTGATGACAAGCTGACAACATTCCGTGTATAACTGAAAGCATCTTTGATGGACATGATTGCGTTAGACATTTGATACGACTAAAGTGGATATAAATCTTTGCCGCTTCTTCAGGTTCAATCTTGTGTCTACTAATCATCGAGTAGAGGGAGTCAAAAACATCGTCCTGGTTCGATGTTATAGTCATTTTGTTATATGCATTATGTTACTTGGGCAAGTTTTACAGGGCTGGATTATGCACATTCTCTTGTCATATTGTTATAATTCATTCTGTTATATATTGTTGAATATCATACTTGTGTAAGTCAATATAGATAAATGTTGTGGACCTGACCTGACCTCTGAGCTGAAGTGAGGTGGTTGTGGTTGTGGTGGTGGCGGTGGCCGATGTGTCGGTAAAGGTAAATGTGGGGACTTGTTTGTTGGGACCATGAGCACTTTAATGGGTTGGAACTTGGAACAAAGAACAAGTTGTGGGCAGCAAATTGCAGGTCGGTCGGGGAAGGGACCAAGCATTTGTTCTAGAATGTGAATATCAACTCACTGTGATTGTCTGCAACTTTGTTTTATTGGGCATCAAATTCTCATATGGATGCAAAGTAGTCAGATTTTTGGGATGCTCTGACATTGGAGAAAATGCCATGGATTGTTGGGATTTGGAACAAACAACAGAAGAGTACAATTTAATTTACCTTGTGG
Source organism: Pelargonium citronellum (assembly GCA_036897665.1). Lineage (NCBI taxonomy): Eukaryota > Viridiplantae > Streptophyta > Magnoliopsida > Geraniales > Geraniaceae > Pelargonium > Pelargonium citronellum. The sequence goes on from JAYMSZ010002827.1 coordinate 2,925, forward strand.
ACCATTTTTTGTGTATAATTCATCTGCAAAACTATAACAGGGTTTCTATAAGGTGGCTACTTTTGGGGACACTTTGTTTACACTTCCACAATTGAAGTTGTGAAGTCAAGTTCATAATAGAAAGAGGAAGATTGCAAAACCTTGTTTTGAAAAAAATGTGAAGATAAGCCCAATACTATCACAACTCAGTAAAGCTGTGCTTGGCCTTCTGTGGCTGTGGACTGCCCTCAGATTTGAACATACTTGACCAGCCCATCAAATTCAAAACATGTTTTGAGTTTCATGCCCCCTCCTCCTAAAATCAATCTGTTTCTTGGCTACACAGGTTGTGTGAGTAAGAAGAGCACTTACGTTTAATCCCCGCTCAACACTCTCATGGAGAGGGTTGAGTTTTAATTGTGACTTACATTCGAATGTGGATTTAGTACGAGTGTGGTAAAACGGTTTAAAGGTGTCAACCTCGAGTTTGTGGACCCGCTCAGAAATCCCAAGGTTTAGACCGATTTTTTTTTTACATATCTTAAACAAGTATTTTTTTAGCTAATCAAACTTAAAAGAAAGACAACTACTCCAAATCTGACTCTACACGCACTTGAATTATCGTTCACATTAACTTATAGTTCATTTAAACCACAATATGTTGAAATTTTCTGGAGGTGCACTTGTTCACTATGAAACGCACACCTTTCAACTAATTTCAATGTCCGATCAATTTGAGAATTTCATTAGAACATTTGTTCTCAACTTCTCACACATTCTCTTGTCCCTTCAGTCATGCTTTTATTTGATTCATTAAGGTAAGAAACCTAACATTTGATATGGAAGGAGCAATGAAAAGAAAGTTTTGATGTCTCAAAGTTCTCATGATGGTCATGTTAGTGTAATAATAGCTTGAATTACACACACAAAAAGGGGTCATAGGATATCATAATATACAGAGTACCAAACAAAACCTACAAATGAAAAAGAACACATCTTTAGTGGTCTCCACCACCCAATAAGTGAAAAATAAAATGGATCAACTCACTCTTTACTTTCTTATGATTCCATACAAACAAATACAATACTAAGTTACTAACCTTCCAATTCAAGGTGTCATGATATTGTATTTGGCATGACTATATATGTTTTCTTTTTCTTTTTTTGGTTTACTTTATACCTGAATTGACCATTTAACAAATTATGTATGGTAATGGGTGTGTAAGGTTCTCTTATTATCACTCACAAATCAAACATTATATATGGTGTGGCCAATAGGGCACAAACTAAAGTGCATTGCCAGCTACTTATTTAGTGGATTGAAATTCCATTTGGTGCTCTAATTATTGCTATTCTTATTGCACTTATTGAAAGAAAGAAAAAAAGGCAAGATTTTCTATCTCCTTTCCATGTCCCCCTCAAAACCATCATCAAATAACAACCATATCAATTTGCTTTACATGTGAAATGATATTCTTTGTGATGTTAAAAATAATTGAGTAAATGTCAAGCACACTTTCCCTTTTAGTTAGATTATTCAGCATACTCTCAATTTTTATTGCATGAAGGATATTTATACTGTACAAATATGATATGAGATAATATTGTATGATTGACTGATGATAATATTGTGGTGGGACTATGATTATGTGATGGTGCCTTATCGATTTTGAAGTCTTTGACTAGAATCCTGGTGAAGAGTACGAGAGACTATTTTCAAGACGTTTCTTCCCACGAAACTCTATTACACTAGAAAACTTCACTTACCAACCGACCATAGTGTAGAATATTTGGAACATTAATGATGGTTTACCAGCACGACATGAGCTCCTTAAGTCTTCAGTGGGGGGACTAAGTTCTTGGAGATTTTTAAAGAGAATCCTTGGTGAAAGGATGTTCTTTAGAGAGAACTTATTTTACCAACTGAACATAGTGTAAAATATTAAAGAGTTGGTATGTTTGTTAACGGACCATTAAATGGATGCATCTTTTAACTTGCTGAGAGTCGGCCAAGAAACAGTCAATTTAGATTCGAACAAGTATTTTGTACCCACAAATTCAATGTAACAGATACGAATATTAATTTGTAACGTGTCAAATTCGTATAGAAATTAGTGCAAAATTTTATCAAATAAAGCAACAAAAATATATAATTTAGTAGTGCAAGTTACAGCCACCTCAAATGAAGCAACCCAACATGACAAATGAGGGTCCATCTGCCAAGTTGTTGAGGCACAAAACATAATGAAAACTTCCAACATAATTTATTTAATTTTTTTTTTCTAATGACCTCTCCAAATTGGCAATTGCATGTAGACATGCCCTAACATTTTCTTTATTAGAAACCTTAAGTCTTAATCATGATGGCATGGGTTTCTTTCACAACAATGTAAATTGTGAAGCCCTAAGCAAGGAAACAATATGATTTAGAAAGAAGAATTAATTAGGTCCACTAAACATTTAGCACATGCTAAGGACACTTTTAGGTATCCATACCATCCTCCACATGGGTTCCTGCTCATAATGTATATATGTTAGGTGAACACCAAAAAAAAAAAAAAAAAAATGAACACCACATGCCCACTTAATTTCTTCTTTCTATGAAAATTTAAAATTATTGACAAATGGCTGATAACTAATTTGGGAACCCCAATCAAAACCTTTTTTACACCTCCATTTTGGTCTTCTCCCTTTCCTGAATCCTGACAGCTCAAGGGATTGAAGTTGTTAGAGTTTACTGGTTCACTGTGTAGTTTTCATATGGGAAAAAAGTCAGGGTAAAATATGGGTGCACCTCGGAGTTATGATAACTAATTTTTAGCTATTTCATGTTTATTTTTGAGTTGTTGGAGTCTTTGATGGAGAAGGGATAAAGGATCCAGAAAGCTTCGGCGAGAAGAGAAGACGAAGTGAGTGAGAATGACGGACAACTTTGCGGTGGTGAGTTGAGTAAATTCAAAAAAATGAAAGGTCCATGAATTAAGCTTCAAAATATCAAGAACACTTCATTGCTATCGTCAAGGTAAGTGACATGCTGTAGCAGGTTACTTGGATAGAAAAAAATTATAAAGTTCAGAAATCAAAACAAGTGAAAATCTTAAATAGAGGTCTAACTCCAAAATACAAAAAAAAAAATTATGGAGCTTAGAAGTATTAAACCCAATTAAAAATAACACGAGGTTTGAATTTTTTTTTGACGGGAGATTTGAAAATTTTAAGAGAAAACAAATTCAAAACAAATTCAAATATGTAAAATATTGAAGTTTGAATTTTCAACCGTAAATCTTATAAAATATAAGAATATATAAATGTCATGTACTTTAAGGTTAAATTATCACTAAAATATGGTAATGTCTTATTAATTGACATTATTTCATACAAATAATATTTAGGACAAATGTAATAAGTGATATTTAATTTTTAAAGTAAAAGTTCACATGATTATTGATTTCAGTAATAATAAATCACTTATTAAAGGAAAAAAAAAAGTTGAGTCTAGTATGGAATGTAAACTATAAATCAATTATTCTACTATTTGAAAAATATATATGGGAAGTGTTGGGGCCTATGAATTTATGATCCCATAAATGGTTGACCCACCCACCACAGCCATGGCCAATATTTGCTGGTAGGTCATTTTTGTGGTTTCATCTCAGGACACCTATCGCCATCATATACCATAATGAAAATGGCTGGAAATTTGATGGTCTTGACTAGCAGAGTTTTATTTTTTAAGGATCATTTTGATTACTGTGGAAAATATTGAAATTGGACCAAATCTTGAGCATTATATATATTGGACTTTGAATATTAGGTCAAACTCCCATTCATGATTAACATCTTTCAAGACCTTTCAACATTTTTTTCATCAATTTCATTACATTTTTTTTTTGAAAGCCAAAGATGGATATAATATTAATTAATCAAATCATCCATACAAATATAAGCTAAAGGAATTGGACCCAGAAGTCCAATCCAGCCCTCAAGCCTAGAGACGGAAACTGACGACTTTGCTAAAGAGTGTGCCACCTTGTTTGCCGATCTTTTGACAAAATTAAACCTTACGCAAGATAACTGAGATGCTAACTGCCGAATATCTTTCAAAACGAGACCCAAGGCACTGAAAACCTCCCCTCTGGTTTGTAAAAGTTCCATAACCCGCTTCGAATCCGACTCTATAACAAGCCGCTGCCATCCTTTGCCAATAACCCAACTCAAAGCTTCTTTTACTGTCATAGCCTCTGCCATATGAGCTTCATTACATCTTTATGATGATGCTTAAATTTCACAATTTTACTTCCAACACAACTAGCCAAGTTCTTGACATGGATGTCCACCATGAAAATCTATATCGAATTGTTTTTTCCTCACTCACTAACACATCGAGAGTAAAGGCATATATGGGTAATATGCTAAGGACGAAAATTTTCGCAATAAGGTCACCAATATCAGTGTATCTATTATTAACTTCTGAAAGTATATAAAGTCTAGTTGTCAATTTTCCTGTGACAATAAGTTGGAATATGCTAATCTCAACAATTAAACAGAGTAACAATGGAACTCAACAATCAACAACACAGAGTATTAAGCCTCATCCAAATTGGCTTCCATGACAATTGCATTCAACGAAGTATCAGTTCAGCTTCGAAAAGCTACAAGCTAATAGAAATGGAAATAGAGAATTACATAGAGAAGGAATTCAGAGTCCAGATTCAACAACAACAAACTCATACTCTCTCTCTAACTGTATACTATTCTAGATACTTCTGTAGTACTCGCCTTGCCCTCTCGCTCCTTCGCAAACCATCAAGATTAGCTATTGCCGCCAACTCAGCAACCTCCACTCCTCCTCCTTCGCAGACCACTAGCATTGGCTGCCTCTGCCAACTCATCATTCTCCATTCCTTCTTCTCCTTCCTCATGAACTTTGGGACCACCTTGCAATTCCTTGCCAGCCAAGTCAGTTAATGGTTGATAAGAGACATCTCCCGGAACGTTGACGTTTGATATAAGTGGCTCACTAAGTGAAACACTATCGTTTTCTTTGTTCGCTTCCTTAGTCGACACGATGTCGTTTTGCTGTTTAGCCTTTTTCTTCTTCTTCAACCTCTCGACTATGGCAGAAACCTGATTATCTCTCATCATACCATAAGTGTCAACTTAGCAGACAACAATTTTCAAACTGACATTTAATTCACACTATACCAAAAATCGCGAGAGTGAAATCCCGACTAGTATGATACCTAATAATTATCATCTAGAGTACTCTTGACTAAGATAATTTTGTTTTCTTCCTTTGGTACCCATTTTTCGTGGTTTAGTGGCATTTGGACTGTGTAAAATATTGGAATTGAACCCAAATCTCAAGCAATATATTGGACTTTGAATATTAGGTCAAACTAGCATTCTTGATTAACGTCCTTTGTTGATTTCTGAACAGTCTACATTTATTTTCTTCAAGTGGAAGAAAGACACCTTCCGATAACAATTTCCTTTATGTTTATTTTTCTTGAATTTTCACATCAATTAGATGTTGGATTCAATTTTGCTTGGTTCTTCTCATCTAATGTTTTCTTTATATAAAAAAATGCTTATCAACATAAACCTTGCAGAGAAAAAAATTGTGAAAGTAAAAAATAGACTTTTTAGCTTCTCTCTCTCTCTCTCTCATGAAAATAACGCAAGTGGAATATCTACTCTAGAATGTTTTTTCATTCACACATATATATATTATCACCATTTAGATAATACCTAAAATTTATGTTAATTTTGGAAAAATAAAAAAACATGTTATTTAATCTCTTTCTCAAAAAAAATAAAAAACCAGTTGTATTCTTTTCTCCCTAGTTTTCAATCAATATTGTTTTTTATACTACCTATCATATCCACATGTAATATACACTAATTTGTCACATATGTTTACTACAAATAGATTAATTTATGTTATTCTATTTGAAATAATATTTTAGCACTAGAGTTTGTTTCTATTACGGTATGTCCTCCATTGTAGAAAGTTTTGTTTCGTTCTCTCTCGTTGGAAGTTGTTTATTTTTTTGTTATGAGTTTTGTTTAGCACAATTACACGTCAAATGTTTTATAATATGACAATATACCAATATTATTGTCTCATTATTGCAGTTGAACCAACTATATACGACAATTATTCGTTCTTCTTAATATTTAAAATTTTGATTACTCATGTTTGAGTATTTTGTTCCATGTTGAGTAAGTTCTCTAGTAGGGTTTGTGATTCATCATTGATTTTAATAAGACAATAACTTTAAAATTATATTATATTATTGTGAAGAAAAAATCTCAAAATAATATAAATTAAATTAAAAATATTCCTCCCACACCATAATAATGCTTGGTCCATTTGAGTGATTGGTCAAATTACTAAAGATATGGCACAATCCAGACAATGCTCATGCTGTTTCTTTGTTTGGACTACTCCATTATTACTCAAGATGCCTCCTAAAGATTGCAGCCCATTTTTTTACCTAAACAATTAGATTTGGATCAATCATCAAGTTTTGCACTAATAATATTAATTAATTAAATAGTGACACTAACACATTGCCAGATTGAGCCTTATTTGCAATTATCTGACAAGAACTCCTTAATTTTTTTAATTTATTAACACTTGAAGCAACCCCTGCAACAAAGCTAATTAAATATTACCTATATGGGTTTTGTGTCAAGGTTTTTTATTTATTCCTTAAAAAATATGTTTGTGAGTTTTATATTAACAGTACACGTGAGTTAGACACCTAACATGAAGTTAAATATTTGTTCCATGAATCTCTACTTTGATTTATTCAACGAATACAACAAAAAACCTAAATAATTTATTAATGTTTAGTTTTACGCAGAACATGCAAACTCGAAGAACTAAATTTTTATTTGGGTATTTTAAAGAGTTAATTCTTATCTATATAGTTGAGATTTGTAATATCAATTATAAATAGTTAAAAATAAATGTGACCAACTGATTAGGTTTTCCGTTCATTAGATTAAAATTTTATATTTTAGTTCTTAAACATATAAAAAGTACTTTAAAATGGATTCTTCTCGTAATATCAATATACGCTAAACTTTCAATCTTTTTTCTAGAAACATAAAAATACTAAATTAATGTCTTAAATTTTGTACAAAGTTTTCGTGGTAATAAACGTAACATATATATTACATATTTTTATAGTTGAAAACTAAGTTTTAAGACCTATATACACATGGAGTATCGAGATTTGACAAAGTCGTCAATAAAATAATTAATACGTCTTGTTTCAATAGTTGACACATCATTTTATATAATATTTAGGACATATATGCAGCGTTATTCTTTTAAAAACACATCTTTGAATTAAGAAAATAGTTTATACTCGTAATTAAATAAATAGTTGTACGCTTAAGAATGGAAATGATGTTTAATACGTTCAATTCAACCGATTTCTAATATTAAGTCGTTGGCATTGCTTGTGGAATGACACAAAGTCATTGTTTTATGCAAATTTTGTGGAACCAACTACTTAAAAACCTACCCATTTATTTTTTAATTTTGATGTTTTTTCAAGTCCTTGTTTATGCGTAGTCAAGATGAAAGTGAAGGTGGTTGTGCTTGATAATACTGTGAAATTGGTTTGAATTTATTGTATTTAATTGGAATAATAAAAAGTAAATTTTGTTGTTGACACAAGAAAGTTCCTTCGAAGGAAAAAGGACCATTTCTCTGATGTTACTTCACATCTTCTTATTAGTTGTTTCAATTTCCATAAACTTTCAATTTTGTTTTCAATCAACTGTCATTGATGATTGTACACAACTCCTTTTCTTAATTAATAATCGATCAACAGAAGTTTAGTGATCACGGAAATTTGGAGAACAAATTACGTTGAAGGATCAATTTTTTGTATGTAAATGCACAGTCAAGAGGAGTTCTGACCAATTGTCGAAGATCAATTTATTGAAATCATATAAACATTATCAAGCAACTTGTTATTTTGAGAATCATAAATATTTTCTCACACATTTATATTCTTATAGATATAAATATATGATGGCAATGAATCTCAGTTATTGAGTTAATGACTGATACTCAACTAAGACACAATTGAATTGAATTTGGATAGACGCGTCCACCCATCAATTTCTTAGAGCAGATACACATGTTCATTCGTCATTTGCCAAACTCTTATATGTTTAGTTAAATTTCAACTATATATTATCTCCATAATTGAGATTCTTTCTCGACATTTATTTTCTATTAAATAAACAGTATGCTTGGAAAACTTTTGTGGGCGACTGGACGGCTGCGGCTCTTTACGTGGCGGCGGCTCACTTGGGTGGCAGCGATAGTCACTTGGTGGTCGTTTTCTCTCTAGGAATGTATTGTATGTATGGCAACAAAGGGCAGTTAGGGTTTTTGGATGTGTGGGGCTTTGAAGGGAGACTAGTGTTGCATCCTGCAACTTAATGTTACATCCGGCAACTTCGAGGCC
>JAYMSZ010002828.1:0-11401 GCA_036897665.1 Pelargonium citronellum
TCCATCAAGCGAGCTGTGTCATCCAGGACGCCTGCGCTACCTCCATCAGCGACTCAAAAACATTGTCTGGGTTTCCAATCTAGAACAATCATCGACAAATTACGCTGGAGTATCCTCGCAGTTTTCCGATCTCCAACTACGGGAAGTTTTTTATCGGAAACACTGGCTTCGCATAGGGTGTTTTACATAAGTGTTTTTCAATTGGGGACGCGTGTGTTCGTGTTATCTTTCGCGGACGAGAGTGTATTAAAAGCCATAAAGGACTCGGAATGGTCATGGCTTTCGCAGTGGTTCGTCCACTTTCATAACTGGAATCGTCTTAAGCGTCGGGGGGACGTTTGGCATGGCTAGCTATTAGTGGTATCCCGCTTCACGCTTGGCATCTGAACACCATGAAGAGAATTGTCAAACCAAAAAGGTGAGTTTATCTTCATACATCCCGGCTGATTGACCGGCTGGAATCTTGATCAAGCCCACGGTTGATATGATCTTACTACTAATAGCTTCTTATTTAAAATTACGTATAACGTGCCAAATTGTAATGTATGTGTGTGGGCCACCTTTATTTGAGGTTTTGGGTTTTCCATATCAGATCTGACGGTATAACGGGCAGAGGTTACACCACACCTTTCCTTCCTTTTTATTATTTTTTGTTTCTTCAAAAGCTTAATTTTATTCTTTTATTATAGTTTCTTCATTTTTTGGGGTTAAAGTTGAGGGAGCTTACATATATAAAAAACTAAAAAGTTGAGGGAGCTACTTTCATTCAGTTTTTTCCGCCTACTTTTGTGTTTACTAACTTTATTCCCTTTTATAAAAGGTTTGTCTTTAAGGATTTCAAAATTAGGATATTTTTAAAGTAACTTATTATATTATATTTATTTTAAATTAAATGTCACAAACATGATATTTTGCAAAGCGTTTAAACATTTCGGACTATTTAGAGGTCTTGGGTTTATGTCTCCCTGCATGCGGTATGTGGTGGATTTATAGGAGGAAAGTTATCCTTTGTTGTGTAGCTCAACTGATAAAAAAAAATCGCCAAGAGTTTGTGGTCCAAGATGAGTTGATTTGTCCGATCTAATTCAATATGATCCGATCGTAATTTGAAATTGATTTTGAATGCTTGCAAATTCATATTTAAATTGTCAAATTCCTTTCCCGGTTTTGAGAAAATTTGTATATGAAATAATGCTTGAATTAGTGCGTGGGAAAACTAATCAATGAAACAAACTAATTGGGCATATGAATTGAAAAACTGAGTGTTGAATTTGATGATCCAAGGTTTAGTCTTGCAATGATAAGCCATCTACCTATTTAATTATATGAAATTGCACATCATATAGATAAGATTTTAAATTTTGTTGATCCTGTTTTGTCTGTTGGCAATTTTAATTGTCATGTTGTTTTCATTTAACAACTTGCAAATTAATCAATTAAAATTCTTCCCACAAGTCATTTAAAAAAAATAAAAAAATGAAAAAGAATATTATCCCATTATGATTCAATTAGCCTCACACACATGGAATTTTCAATAATGAAGATTTATATATTTGAATAGAATAATTGAGTTCAGTTCATATAGGTGAACATAAGTAGTAACAAATTAAGAAAATTACTTAACTTATACTGATTTTTAGTTAGATATACATGAAAAACATAACACTCGTTTTAAAATGGAAGGTGTATATTGGAAGAATCTTTATTGTTTCATTTCCTTCAACAAATTTACACATATACAATATGTGTCTCAAAATAAGTTTTATGTTTCACTTGCATATAATTTTTTTTTTTTGTAAATAACCATGAATTATCAATAAATCAATTAATATATCTTAAATTTGTTATAACACATGTGTAGGGGCAAGATATGATCAGAAATATACATTACTAATTTTCCCTATGGCGAGTTTGGAAACTACTATTTCATTTGAAATGTTGGACCTGAGTCAAATTTTGTGTTTGAATAACCTTAAAATTTGGATTTGGATTTGGCACAAATCCAAGAGCATTCAAAACATGATTATAACATGAGACTTCCAAATGATAACTCTTATATTGTCATTTCAAATTTCATGTTTTTCAAACATTTAGTTAGTATTGTACATTTTCTATTGTATTCTCGTGGATGTTTTTTTTAACATATTAAATAAGTACTAACTAATTTATTGTAAGAATATTATCGTAAATTTATGCATAACTAACATATTAGGAAAAAAAAACGTTATTTTGATAAGTAAAATATTATATTTTGTATACCACAAATATGTGGAACAAGTTGCAAACCACAGTAAGCCTCAACATGATGTACCAAACTAATCAAAACTCGGAAAATGTTGTTACCACAAAATTTATCGTTAGCGATGAAATTATATATAATTTTATCTATGACCACATATATGTTTTCTCAATTTGGTCTCAGTACACACACTAATAAATTGAATGTGTCATATTCATAATTATATTTTATTCTGTTGTTATAAGACATGGTCATATCTCTATCTTCTTTATAAATGACTTGTTATCATGATAAGAAAACCAACATGCAACTCGAATAAGATATAACTTATAAGGACATTACATGTATCTCTATAAGTTGAACCGGTAAACGGTGCTTTCAAACCACTATTCCTTGGAAATTAATATTGCTGTCAATGTCTTTTTATTTCATTATTATTTTAATTATATGATTTGTTTTTACTGAAAAATACAATATTCTACCATTCAATCTTTGTGAATTTTCTCAATGGTGACGTGATGGCAAGCACTTTTGTTGATATTATTGAAATTGCTCAATGAATCTACATCAATGTGTATAAAAATTTGACACGCATGAAATTGATTGATATATATATATTTTGTGACGACACGCATAATTTAAATTGATAACTATAAATAATTACATTTAAAAATTTAGTAAGATGTAAAATAACTTTGTTATAAATTGAATAATTATTAAACCGTATGAATTTATACTATTTATATTAAAATTCAATTCAATCTGAGCAAGTCTAAAACCTTTTAAAATTTTCAATAAATCGTATAAATACTATTCAAAATTAAATTGCCACTAATTTGAACTAAATATTTTATGAAGTAGGAAGAGGAAAGAAGAAAATTAAAAATGAGTGATAAGGGGATAAGGTTGAAGAGTCAAATCATGTTAAATACCTTGAGCTTACCTTGAGGCACATTCAATTATAAAATTATGCATCTAAATGGACATGTTGATTGATAATATATGAACCGTGTCAAATATCTCTACATATTTAATATAGAAGGGTTTAGAAGATAATAAGCCTGTTTTTTTGTGTGTGAACTACCGGTCTAATTCGATTCGGGACTTACTCACAGTTAAATCTTATCACTTCTTCCCATAAGAGAATAGAATCTGATATCTCTTGCCACAATCTAGACCTACGTTGCCAACTAAGCCACCACCCATTAGTAATAAGCTTGCTTTTATCTTAGATTAATTTATTTTTATTTTATATGTTTTTTTTGCAAATTTTGTTCTAGTACTTCAAATTGACTTGAGCTTCTAATTTTGGTAGGTAAATTAGAAGTATATTTTCAAACATATGTGTTGCAGCCCAATATGGGCATATAGCCTTCTCACCAAAATTGGGCTTACAAATTATTGTTTATTATTAAGGCCCATAACGAAATTGGGCTTACAAGTTATACCCTCATTGGCCCCATTTAATCAGTAGAACAAGAAATTTGTTTGCCATGTCAATAGAACAAGAAGCTACAGTCTGCAAACCCCCACCATGAAACCCAGATAACAAACTAAATCCATAAGCCACAAATAACAAACCTTTCATTTCCCCAAATTTGACAATCATACCTACAATTTTCCCTTCGTTTCATGGAAAATTCACTTCCTTCCGCAACCGAATTCCGAGAAATCGCCAGAATCGGATCTCAGAGGCCCAAACAGAGACAATCCGCATCGAAAAACCGAGTTTCTGTCCCTAAAACAGCGAAACCACCGAGTGTCCTCCGTATGGACTCGGACCAGTTGAAGCCGAACAAGACGGAGAGCTCTGCTTCTGGGACGCGGCGGACCCCACTGTCGGAGGTGGTCTCCGACTGCGTGAAGCGGTGTTTCCAGGACACGCTCAAGGAGGCCAGAGCTGGTGACATTTCAATGCAGGTCTTGGTCGCCCAAATGTACTACAGCGGCTATGGTGTTCCCAGAGACTCTCTAAAGGTCTTTTTTTTTTTTTTCGTGTGTTTGGTTTCCTGGAAAATTGGGTGGAAACTCTGATTCAACATTAGAGTGGATTTTCTTATATATTTATATATTTTCCATTATCATTTCTCTGCGTAGCTCTTGTGAGATTCAAATTACTGAGAAGAAATTATGTTTATTCCTAAATAAGGGACAAACTTGGGTCAAAAGAGCTTCGAAGAGCCGAGCTCATGCTTGGGATGTTATTTTCAAACGTCCAGGTACCACTTTCTCATGGTTGAATTGTTATAGAGGTTCTGTTTCTCTTTGTGATCTATATGTTGATTTGCTCCTCTAGGTTATGGTGTGAGCGACTCAGATTCAGATGAGGATAAGGATGATGCAAGATAACGGACAATGTGCTTATTGTTGAAATTGTTTATGAAAGAGTGAGTTGCATTTCACTTTCTCTTCATTATATTTTTATTTGTTTTGATGTGGTATTGACAATTGCATCTTCATCATTAGTTAATGTGTAGTTTGAGTCCTTATTTTCTCTGTATAAATAGGTTCTAAGAGCTACTATAATTGTAAGATGATTTCATATTAGCAAATTGTGTGAATTACCCCATTTGATTTCGCGAAAGGGTTTCCGATCTATTTTTCTTTTAACACAGTTCAAGTATGTTTTTAGCCTTTACACTTTATAGTACAATATTTGAAGGTTTAGTTTTTTCACATCATAGGCAGGTGTGATCTGTGTCCCACAGCAAAAGTTCTGCTGGCTACTGGAACCATAATTTGGTTCTAGAAATTCTAGCATTACACATACCATGGCTTTTATGATCTTCTTCATCTTGAATAGGTTCTCATAAGTTTTTTATTTTTACCTACAATAAGTTGTCAATCCTCAAATGTTAGCCATACATTTACATTAGAGCTGTCAATTTCATGTTTTGGTTTGAATCTGGGTTTGCGTGGTCCGATCCAACCTGACAATTAATTGCATGCAACCCAAACCCGCAAAATGAGGATTGGGTTTCAGCGGATTCGGGTCGCTAGCTCTAATTTATAATTCAAAAGTTTATTTATGACATCCTTGATTCTGCGTTGGATATTAACTTCTCTCATTGCTACATGGCTTGTAGCACTGCTAGATTGCTAGTATTCTGCTACTGTAGTTGGTTCCTCGTTGGTAGTTTTTGGAACCATATTGTTGTTATGATTGGATCAAAAAAATAAATTTCTTTCCTAGGATCCTTGTGCTGAACACTACCCTCCCCCGTTTTCTTTCTCCACATGTCCTCTTCATATTTAAATTTAAAAATTTTAGCATGGAAGCCGATCAAATTTATATTGTTAATGACACACTTGAACCTTAATTGTGATTTGAGACACAGAACCCTTTTAGGCTGTTTGATGGAATTATCTTTATTCATTAGCAGTCAAAATTGAATTTTTATTACGTTCTTATCGATGTCTCTTGTCTTTTGCAGTGTATTCTTGGGCCACACCAACTTTCTCTATAACCTTTTCACTTCTCAATCTTCACATTCCATTCAATTTGTTGTTTGCCGTCTTCCAAGTTAAAGTTGTATTGTGCTTTTATTTTAAGCTGTGAATATTGTGGCACATTGTTTTAGAAGTTAACTATTGATGAGGCAATCATTGCCATGTTGAATGAAGAGAACAATTTTTGTTGATCCCTTATGGTTCACTTACCCCAAAAATTTGATATATGAGGTTTGATTGTAATCCTGATTGTGTTGCATTACATATAGTTTGCATTACTTAGATCTGAAAAACTGCATCATTTGCTCGCAAGTGAATCATACGTAACTAGAACATGGATAATATCCTTATTTTAAATAAATGATAAATATTAATACATTTACCCTCATTACAATACAAATTGAGAATCGATCTTTCACGTTATGCTATAAACCCTTGATTAGTGGTGTATTCATCTTCCTTCACGCTTGTTCTTTCTCCATTCCCATGGCTTCTCGGGGTTCGCCGAAGCCCACAACCCAACACGTTTTGCCTGGGCATCCTTTTCCCACTATGGTATATATAGTATAACATGTCATGAATAAGTTGAAGCGTTTTATATAGAAATGAATACTAGTTTGCAGCTAACCTTTGCTAGTTCTGCTCGTTTGTCATAAGCTGTGTAGTGCCATGCAAGTCCTTTCTTGAGCATCATTTCCTGTTATAGATCCACATTAGAACTGAGATAATTGCTTCTGTTGTGTTTGGGATCAGACATTACCTGTGCAAATACACCATTGCAGTATATATCACCTACGCATCGGCCATATCGATCCTGCCCGTACACCAGTACTCTCAAAGATTTTCCCTCGACGAGCTTAGCTAGCGCCTCCTTTGCATCTACTCCATAGGGCATTTTGCTCTCTGGCGCATCTATTCCACTGCATCAGTTCAAGAACCATTTTAGCATTTAGGCACATATACAAGATCCATAGGGTTTGAATCTTAAAACATGTTTATTTACCTCAGTCGTATACGATACTTTCGAGCTAGGACCTCCTTGTTTTGAATAGTTAGTACCCTGCACAGGAAAATCCGACAACTATGAAACCGAAACCAATGATTTTATTTTAGGAATCCGAGGTTTGGGAGATTAGATTACTTACCGGTATCCCGAATCAATGATTTTCTTGTGGAGTTCATCTGCTTTAGTGTAGTTCTTGGCTGCACGAGCCTTCGATCTTTGAGTGGCAGCTTGTTGAACATCTCTAGGGACAGAAGAGGACTCCCTGGGATCTGCTGTGTCGACATATACTGTTACGGTGTCCCCGTCTGATATAGCTTTCCCGTCCACCTAGTTTCAGCCAAAATCATTGTAAATTTACTCTCAAAATGCTGCTAAGTCATGACTGAGCTGATAATCATAAGTTGGGTTGAGAGAATTGTCTTACCGGTAGAGAGTGCAGTTCAAATTTTACTCCTTGTGGCAAGGATGAGGTTGGAGCTTCAGCAGAAGCATCACCAGAACCAGCAGAAGTTTGGGAAAGTGTATGAGGAAGAGGAAGACCATAGAAAGCCAATAAACCCTGTTTTTATAAGCAGCAACACAACATCTCAAATCGATTTAGGCGCTGAGACTTGAACTCGAGACCTCGTAATAAGCTAAAACGACATTGCAAATTGATACACGTGTTTGGTGGCATTAGCTGATTATTTTAACCTCTAGTTATAGTCCTTGAGATTTTTGAAAAAATAAAACTAATTCCAACACTGCACAAGAAGAAAAACATACTAATTGTTAACAGTCTATACCTCAACATCTGCCTTTTGGTGATTCTTCAAGGTCTGAATGACAAATCGGGAGGCTTCTTCCGGTGTTTTTGGCGGCGGTCTTGACGTTGTCCATGCCTCTGATAACTTTCTGTACCTACAATCATTAACCGAATGTACTCAGATCAAATAACCAAGCGGTGCATTCTCGAATTGTCAAACAAGTGAACGGATCTGCAAATTACCAGTTAGCCTGAGCTTTCTTCGACGACACAACAAGCTTATCGAGACCCTCCGGCACCTTCGAATTATTAGAGAAAAAAGATCACGTTTTTAACTCAACTTGAACGAAAATTCAACAACCCAATTCTCAAAGTAAAGTAACTGAACTGGAAAAGAAACAGTTACCTGAGAAGTTGTTTCAAAGTGAAGAATATCACGAGCCAGAGCAGAAACGCCACCAGCGCCGGCGGCTCCCGCGTGGGGAGCGAGGGGGTGCTAGGCGGGGGCGCTGTGGCGAGGTGGTGGTTCGTGGCCGGCGCCGCCGCCGGTGGTGGGCTTGCTGCAGCAACGCCCATAGAGAAACCTGAGAGCGTTGCCCATTCAGAATTGAAAGCTAAAGAAAGTAGCAGAGCAAGAAATTGGATCGGAAATGGAAATGAAATTGGGTTATGGGAAGGAGAAGGAAATAGGTTTGTGGGTGGTTGGGTTTCAGGCAAGGAATCTACTCAGCAAATAAGTAACAGATCGACACGTGGCGTACCGCGATTCGTCAGCTGTCAATTATTTGCTGTGACGTTTTATCGTTGAAGTTGAAGATCTATTGAGCTGGCTACGTGGCTTTACTGAAATATGTAATGTATATTAAGCCACTTTTGTCAACGGCCTTGTTGTTGGCCGACGTGAAGTTAAAGATCAACTAGCCCACTCGCCTACGAGCGCGTGAGAATGTGTTTTAATCAACTGAGGCATGTTTGCTGGTTATTGGAAGAAGACGAAGCTTTTATTTAGTACCGCGTGATGCTCGCGTGTGCATGTTCGCATGTGCCCCGGCTTAAAATAGTGGCAATCCCTCAAAATTAATGTTTTAGCAGTTTGATATTATATTTACATACCAATCAAGTATAGTTTACAATTTGGATTTGAGCCATAGATCCATCCAATCAATTTTTAGATTGCATCAGCTAATTTATCGTATAAAAATACGGTCATGACAAAAATACATATGTAATTCATTAAAGATCTGAAACATTTTCAAATCATATTTGAATTACTCTTTAACTATTAATTTGAAGTTCGAATCGTCACATCATAAATCAAACAAAATTATTTTATTTAAGAGAAATTAACTACAAAATAGAGGAACATGATTTTAACCAATTGTAATGTCACATTGCAATAGATCAAGCTACAAACTGCAAAGTGCACTAAGTCACATGATTTTAACCAAATAAGATCAATTTGTACTAACAATAAGACCAAACGGATGTACCAGTCCATGGTTTAATTAAAAGCTCAACACCTTCAAACAACCTAATTAAAGTTGAGCTATCAAGCTTTAGCAAAAAAATAGTCACTTTTATTGATTGAATAAAATGAATGTTACAAGTGAAGAAAGCCAATTATGGCTATCAAGGAACATTTACAAAAAGGAAAAAAAAATAAAAAAATGACATAAACACAATGTAGTTTTTTTGTTCTTCCTATTTTACTTGGTAAACTGTACTAGTCTTTAGTCTTTAGTCTTGTACACTTTTCAGCTTCTCCAATCTGCTGGTGATGCATGTAGGCTCTGTCTACTTCACGCGTGGATTTTTCCTCCTCCAATCCCATGGCTTCTCTGGATTTGATAAAGCCCACAGTCCAATTCTCTTTACCCGAGCATCATTTTGCCACTGTTTTAGATTAAAAGTTAGTATAAAGTATAAACATAACACATTAATTTAATGCATAATAATATACACAGATACACTATAGTTTGATTATTAGTTACTCACAGCTGCGAGCTCCAAGCGTTGGTCACAAGCTGCATAATGCCATGCCATCCCGTTCTTGAGCATCGATTCTTGCACGAAAACACCATCACAATATATATCTCCAACGACGCGACCATAATGATCTTCTCCATACACAAAAACTCGTAGACTCTTTCCTCGAACAATCTCGGCTAGAGCCTCCTGTGCCTCTTTCCCATACGGCATCTTAGTCTCCGGTGCATCTATTCCTCTCATGCGGATGCGACACTTTCGAGCAAGTACCTCTCTTTTGCCAATAAATAGCACTCTACATAAAAAAAAAATTATTAATTACAAACTAAAACATAATGAACCAATAATACTCCATAATTGTGTAATGTAGACCAACCTGTATCCAGCCTTAACAATTTGTTGGTGGAGCTTGTCTGCCTCTGCATAGTTCCTAATGGCGCGAGCTTCTGTTCGCTGAACAGCTGCGATTTGCACCTCCCATGGAATGTTCGCGGACTCTCTGGGGTCTGCAGTGTCAATGTATACTGTCATGCCATCTCCATCTACCACAGCCTTGGCGTCCACGGGCAATGTGTTCATCTCGTAAAGGGCCTTCGGGGGTAATATGGATGGAACCCCATGTAACAAGCCCTGCACGTGATAAATGTGAGTATGTGAAAATTAACTACGTAACAATAACGTATAAGAGACTAAAGAGACTGGTTTTTAGTTTTGTACCTCAACATTTGATTTGTTCAGTGAGATAAAGATCTTCATGATAAGCCTTGTATATGTAATTTCTCTGACCTTTCTAGGTGGTTGGTTTCTTTGCTTCAATGCCTTCACTCTTGTAAACCTGAAAGGAGATACAGGGGTCAATAATTTGCTTATTTATTGGTAAAGTAAGTTTTAATAATCAAAGACCAATTCATTTCATCATTCAGCCATGTTATGCAAGATTTACAGAGGTGTCTAAAATGTGGTGAGAGTGACATAATTACTCTGTCTAGTGAACCATCTAACATAATTTGTATTCAAGTTGATAAATATGACATGATAACTCTCTAGTGAACCAGAGCATAACTCTCCAAAACTTGAGCTTGTATATAATCACATGGTCATGGGAATTAATGAGACAAGCTGGCCAAAATCAATATATAATTCATAATTCTTTAATAGCCAACCATCTACACATACTCTCAACTGTCAAAAGCCAAAACAAGCACCAATCCATGGGGTAGCTTAATTCAGTTTCAAAGCTAATTACATCATTAATGTGAAACCGGTTCTAATTACAAAAAATGAACAAAAGACAAAACCACACTTCACAAGATCAGACTCAATTTTCTATATATTTTCAGTATTCTCTGATGCAATTGCCTAAACTCAACTCAATATGTCATCAAGAAAATTGAAGGTACTTCCCATTCTTAAACCAATTACACAAACCAAGTTTCTCAGTCTGTTGTGCTCTTGAAACCTAGCTACGATGTTGACAAACAACTCAATAAGGTACTTTCGAAAGAAAAAAAAACTCACTAAGGTCGTCGAAAATTTGAAACCAGTAATGTCACCACCCAAGAAGTCATCAGAACGTTCTTCACAAATTAAAATTGGTAATTAAAGTGCCGAAATTCAAGATCAGATTTCTAATTTTAGCTTCTCACCTTTGTACAGTATTCAATATAGTAAGTACTCCAATTTGGTAGAATTTACAAATGTTCGATTAAACAAATTAAGTTATGGGTTATTATTGCATCTTTATATAACGTAGTTTTAATCTTAAGCATCCTTGCTTTGACCCGCTAAATGTACTTACTCTTGTGGAAATTAGGCAACATCCTTTAAAATTGGAGGAGGATTCACACATGTATTCTATTTACATGTATTTTTCATGTATTTGGTATAACTAATGAAAATGTTTAGGGTAGATAATGGATATGTTTCAATGTTATAATACAATTATATATATTTATCGATTTAAGGGAATAAAAAA
>JAYMSZ010002829.1:0-11400 GCA_036897665.1 Pelargonium citronellum
GACTCCTTTTTCTCTCTCTCTCTCTATATATATATATATATATACTTCTGTCTAGTAAAATGATACATATATGCTTCTTCTACAATGACCTTTTGTCTGAAGCCGATTCTCATTTCTGGATGTCTGTTAAATACGTCTAGGAGTTGGCAGAACCATCAATAAGAGATGCATTTGGTTCATGTGTTCAGCAAGGGGCGAATCGTGTGATTGTAAGCCCGTTTTTTCTTTTCCCTGGACGGCATTGGCATCAGGTAATTTGGACTTTTCTGTGGCAACTTCAAATATGTGCACATAACTAATTGATTGTAAAGTTGGTAATGCATTCAAGAATGGTCAGAGAAGTCTTATAAACTGCATTAACCCGTGACTTGTTTAACAGGATATTCCTTCCCTAACTGCTGAAGCTGCAAAGGAGCACCCTGGCGTGACATACATAATTACAGCACCCCTTGGCCTGCATGAGAAACTTGTGGTATGAAGTTTCCTCTTCTTGGTTTCTATATAATGTATTGACAAAGTCCATTTAGTTTGGCTGAAAGTTCAGTTTGTTCTGTGCCTAACACCCCTAACCTAATGATTGGGTTCTTTAACCAGATTTTACAGCCTGTCATCACTAACTTACAAACCGAAAATTGTCGCTTGGTTGTTGATAAGATATATGTTGTGTTGCTTGTGCTGTTTCTCCTGTATACTTTTGAGTTTGAGCATGAATTATTATTCTCTGGCTCATCTTCTTTTGCAATTGGTATTCTTTTCTAAATTATTCGTCATTTTTCTTTTCAATGTTAGCATTAACTAGCTCCCAAAACTCTAAGGTTCCCCCCACAACTTCCCAAATTTATCACTTTGAAGACACTCTTTCTGTTTGGTTATGCATTTTTCACTAATTTTTTTTCTTCACATTACAGGATGTTGTGAATGACAGGATCAAACACTGCTTAAGCCATGTAGCAGGGGAGGCGGATGAGTGTGCAGTTTGTGCTGGCACTGGCAAATGCAGGCTCTATTAGTGTTATGACACTAATAAAAGTCCAAACGTTGTTGCCACGGTTCTTTTATTTCAGGCCAAATGCATTTGTTTTGTGGATTTGAT
The DNA here is from genome assembly GCA_036897665.1 of Pelargonium citronellum. Lineage (NCBI taxonomy): Eukaryota > Viridiplantae > Streptophyta > Magnoliopsida > Geraniales > Geraniaceae > Pelargonium > Pelargonium citronellum. Next base: position 1,094 of record JAYMSZ010002829.1, read on the forward strand.
TTCGACGAAAGCATCCAATGCAACGATGTTGCTAGTGTCAAAGTGGGACCCGATATATGATGTTCCAGGCCTTGCCATTCCGTGCTTCCAGCTAATTGACGGGGAATGATGACTTCGCATCATTTGAATCCGCCATCCTGCAGTAGAACCAGTTGGAAAGAAATCGCAAATGATATTATGTTGCTTCCATTCCATCTTATTATTGCAGGAAAACTTGGAGTTGTGGATGAATTATCATAAAATGTACTTTCTCAACGTTGGGATCGAACAATAATTGTAGATCTGCATAACATTTTTCTGCTTCAAGCTTTCAATGCATGATGTATATGAACTCAAATGTAAATTCTATTCATTGTTGATGTTCCTAATGAAACTCAAAGTTGATGATTCATGCTTTTTATTTATTGAAGCTGCAATGACACTAACTTGGCTGTTTTCAATGAAGTATCACCTGACTGAGACACCAAGATATACTTGCTGCAACTTCAAAGCATCTAATCTGGTAATTGATCCTATATGTACATTCTTCTGTCTATATTCTATACCTATTCTGCATTCAGTCTATTCGTTACATGTTATAATTGTATAGAGTATATATATTTGAGATCAGATCGCGTTTTGGCAGATACTTTCATGGTTTGCTTCTTGAACTTATGAGCCAAGGACTTCCTTCACCCAATTCAAAAGACTTGAGAATCTCTCCCTCTCTAATTTCATGCTGGCGTTAGCCCGAGCTTCTGCTTGAGCTGGGGTCTCTTCGTCGACACTTGCATGTACTGCAGTAGCAGACACATTCTTGAAAATACAAGACGAGTCATTATATATAGGCATTGAAAATGTAGTTTTTACCATTTCTAGCACAGTTTTCAGCTTCCCGTTCCAATTGCTTGCTGTAGGACTTGGCTGCCATGAAAACATTTGCAGGTTTTTCCCATCCTCCTCCAAACACACCATACCCGTCTTTCTTCTGAGGTCGGATTAGAAACTCGAGCACCGCCAACTCTTCCCTTTCCACCCGATGGATGCAGTTCACAGGGCACGAATCAACCGCAACCTGGGGTTATCAGCGGACAGTATCAGAACCTCACCATTACATTTTGCATATTTTGTGAATAGCTTTAGTTACCTCAATGTTCTCATCATCATCCCCATATTGAACCTTGACTCTGGCACATCCAAGAGCTTCATCGAATCCGAATGTGTTGCTTGCATGATGCACACACTCTTTACACCCTGCAACCATAAGCAAATCCTTTTTATTTTTATCAGCAAGCGTAACAACCGAGGCGTTGTTCCATAAGCAAATCCATTGGTTCAGTTCAGACATGCCAAATAACAAATTTACAGCTTATGAAATGAACAATATGAGCTATACCTATGCATGCATTTTCATCAACAAACAAAGCTTGGGGGTCTCAAGGGACCTTCCCATGAGCTGTACCCTAAACCAGATTTGTCTCTCCCAAATGATATTATTGTTTGGCCAATAGAAGCATCATAGTCTCTTCTGAGATCCTCTCTCATCAGCACCTTGTAGGCCTCATTCAGCTGCAGTGTATGCTCATGACCCTAAAAAAATTGAGAAACAAGAAATAATTCATGCATGTACTCCCTTGTGCCTGTTATGTGAAAATGAAAATGAATCACGACCGTTGGTTACATTTCCCATCCAAGCTGCCCAGGGTACTTTCCGCATTTAACCAGTCACATAGTCAGTTACATGTCTTACGTGTATTTGACATGTAAGACGATATCTACATGCACTGGGTAACTTCCTTAAAAAAATAAAAGGTACAAAAAATGAAATGACCTTTTTGCCAGTAATATCTGGGTGATATTTCTTTTGCAACTTCCTGTAAGCTCCTTTGATTTGCTGGGGAGTTGAGTCAACAGAGACACCAAGCAACTCATAGTAATTCTGATATGTTCTTGCTGTTTCTCCTGTTCTTGTCTTACCACTACTACATCTGATTATTACACTGCTTTTATGCCTCCACCTTGCGAAAAAAAAAAAAAAAAAAAACACAGACACATGTACTGAAACCAAGACTCAAGCAGAGACATAAACAAAGCAAAATTGAAGTGTTTTTCTGAAGAATTAAGATTACAAATTACCTTGGGATGTGTTTGGAGGGAGATTTTGGTACTAAGAATTGGGAAATTGGCACCATAGAGATGGACATGTTTTTTGACTGGTTTTCTTGGATTGGATCTTTTAGTTGCCAACCACTGGACCTAATTTATCTGGTTTGTACAGATATTTTTCTTGCAAAAAAGATAGATTTAAAATGTAGAAATATTGTGTTTAAAAGAGAAAATAATAAGAGATATTGAGAGGCATTTTTGTCGCTTTACCAAGTCAGCACAAGATTACAAACACACATCATAATCACTAACAATTAACAAACGCGTGAGTCAACTGGTAAGAGATCGTTCCAACTTAATATAAAGTCTCGAGTTCGAGTCTTAAAAAATGAAGTTGCGTTAAAATTTAGTAATAAGAGTTTTGCCACTTTTGCGGTCTTTCTCAGTTCGAATAAGAATTAGTCTAAACGTGATACGAATTAAAATATGCTTACCGTGGGCCCGCTTCGCAAATCTCATTGTTAAGACTTAAGACCAAAAAAAAAACTCGGAAACCTTGTAACCTGCTCAACAATACGACGCCGTTTTCTGGCCAATCAACCAAAACGAAGTGAACGAAACAATTTGAATCGAGGCTCCAGGAGGAGATGTAATGGCGTACGCAGGGAAATTTGTCGGTCCAATCAGGAAAACCCTAGCTGTGATCACATTCTCTTCTTCTTCTTCTCCAGCAATTTCTCAGTCAAGGCAATTGTGTGAGTGCTTTTTTTTTTTTTACTGAATTATTTATGGTTTATAATTGATTTTGTGTTCGGGATTGTGATAATTTGTACTCCAGTTTATGCTAGATTTGAGCCTCTAAAGAGGTGGATTAAAGGGCTTGAACCGACACTGCACAACCGTGCTGCAAGATTGCATTGCAAGCTAAATATACAGAGAGGATCGGCTTACAATGTTTGTTCATCAGGCAAGTCACTCACTTGACCTAATTATGTTGAATTAAATAAAAATTTTATTGAATTTTTATGTTATTGTATTATGTTCATTAGTAGGTTGGATATTGAGTTTTGGTTTATTGAGAAAATTTTGGGTAGTTTGTTATGCATGAATTACCAACATCCTCTTAAGATGGGTTAGTCAGGACCCCTTGCTTTTGTTACAACAAGAGCACTTGTGCGTATAAAAGAGAAAGTTCAACTTTAGATTATTCTTACTTTTACGAAAAATGGAAAGTTGACACTTAATTTGGGACGGAAGGAGTACTATATTTCTGTCATCTTGGTATTGGTAAATTTTGTTTTCCAACATGTTAAGAAATCTCATATTGAATGAATGTGTAGTCTATCGCCACTTGATATATTAGTTGGGCCCTCCACGTATCAACTAGATTTTTTTATAGATTTGATTCAAGTTTAACATGGTATCAAAAATGGTTTTGTAGGGTCTAGTGATCCGTCTATCTTACCTCCCTTCTTGGTCCATGTGCGTGGGCCGTTCTCTTATCCAACCTGCACATGAGGAAAGAATGTGAAGTTTGTCGCCACTTGATATACAAGTTGGGTCTTTCGGACCTGATGGCTTTTGGGCTTGAGTTAAGTTTAACACTACAAATATGTTAGCGGGTTTCATGGACTATATGGATTAGCTATTTATTTTTCTTTGTTTCTTAGTTCTCCAGTAAATATTGAAGGGAGGGTTCCTTGGACTATCAGGATTATCTATAAATTTTTCTCTGTTCCTGAGTTCTCCATTAAATATTGAAGAGACTATATTTATGTATTGTGAAAGTGAAGCTTATAATTTGATTGCAGTAGATTTTATCACTTTCATACTTGTGGTAGGACTAGTTTATAGCATGGGCGAATCTTGTTTAGGATTTCAGTGTCCTTAGTTTCCTTTCACGTGGGGAGTGACCGACTTGTCAGATCTCCTTCATTGACTCCTTTGGTCATTGCTACAATAAAATGATTAGTTTAATCCAATTTTTTAGACATTCTTTAGACAAGTTAACATTGGGGTGGGAGTGGTAATTATTTCCACCTGTGGCGGGCTAAAACCAAAGAACACTAGTTTACCTGCTTCTTTTACGAAGGGGGATTTACTGTCTTTAATATTTAAGCTAATAGCATTTCTTGGAGTTAAGGCCATGAAAAACCTCCATGCATCATGTGAGGTTCCACACAGGCCTCCTCAATGGGTGCTACTTTCTCTTGGGTGAATAAATCAGGTACCATGGACAGCCTAGTTCTTTTGTAAAGAGGGTAGCTATTATTTTCAGGGAGTTTGGACTTTGAAAGGCTTTTGGACGTATTAAAAATTAGCAGCGACTTCTTCATTTCTCATCCTTTTATTGTGGTTTACAATAATGTTTATGCATCTAGTAATATGCAGAGCACTACATCTCATTTGCAAATACCCGCACTACTGTGCGGAGAGGGTCCACCTTGTTGGTATCATAAGTTATGGGAAAAGAAAAATGAAGATCATTGTTAGGTGCTAGTTACTTTCTTGGACCTTTACTCTGTATGAACTTGCATTGTTACCTCATATGTTCTTACCCTATGGTCATCATCCAGTTTTCTTTATCAATTGCTCCTTGTAATTATTGGTTTTCTCTCAGGGAAGAAATTAAGTATTGGAGACATTTTTGGTCTTTCATTGGTATTTGGATCAATCAGCATTTGGGGCTATGTTGCCTATGCTATGCACGGTGAGTGCAACAACTTAGCTACTACTATACATTTAATTAAAAAAGCAACTGTGGAACTCGAATTCTTTCTAAACCGTTCTTCCAATTAACTTACAAGCTTTGAATTTGATAATGTAGGTCATGATGTTTTGGTGGGTGATTTTCATGGAGACTTGTTGGGTGCATCGGATGTGGAAGATGATCCACATGCTCTTTTAAGAAGTGCAAGAAAATTCTGGATGCCTGTTTTTTTCATTCTTACTGTGTTGATGAACTGGGAGAATCCTATTGTTCTTTCAATTAAACTCATTCTTTTCCTTCTCAGCACGAAGCCCAGTCCATTGTCGGTTTATCTTTTGGTGGAAAAGGTAGGGAAGCAAACTAATTGTTGATAATAATGTGAGTTAACAATAAAGTAACAGCAAGTCCAATCAGGAGCTCTTTGGATCCTAGATCAAATATTGAAAAAGGATGCTGAAGATATGCTACAGGTTAATTAAAAACAAAAGGATATTGAAGATACTTTGTGATTGTTCGTGTAATCAGTGTTTAGGATGTTGTCAATATCTGTGCACATTTTGTCCATGGATTAAGCACTGTATGAGTACATTAGTGTTAGTGAATGATACCCGAATTAACTACTTATCGGATCAGCAAGAAACTACTGAATGCTTACCATTTGGTTATGTACTTAATTTGGAAGAGGGATTAAGGCTTCTTAAATTCAGTCTTGGTAGCTATAGATGGTGGGGTATTTTATGTGCTATCTGATGGAAACCCGAGGAATAGCTCCTTAGATTTGTGATTTGATGAAAACATCCATGGGTTCCATTGGGCTTATACTGCATTAGGACTATGTGAGCTACTTCTGTGCCCATCTCTGAACTTTGGGTCAGTATATGTTTATCTTATATGTACTGTTGATTTGTTTAGACCTCGTGCATATGACTATTGCTTTTTTAGATATTGACTGCAAGTTTTGAATGATGCAGTTATGTTATCACTTTATGCGCGTAGAACCTCACTTGTACAAGCAGAAGGTTAGTATCATGCTTTGCTGTTAGTTTAATTTTGTAGTACTAATTTCATCTATTACATTTGGAAATTTACTTGAATATTGTCCAGTTTTCTTCAATTATGACATATTGTGATGCCAAATTTTAAATTGTTTTTGTAACGTTACTTGTACAAGTATGTCATAATGTAACTGAAAACTCTTTAAAACCACAAGTAATTGGAAGCATCCTGTTGCATTTTCATACTCATGATGGTCCCCTTTGGTTTATTAGTACTCAACTACACATGTTCATTTGCTTATAGAGGGCGTGAACTGGTGTTAATGCCAATGTTAAATAAATTTGTCATACTTGAGATGCCGAATAGTTTGAACAATTTACATGATTTACATCTGCTATCCTACTGATAAGAGGCATATAGGTCATTGTCTATAAACACCTCAAACTTAATTGATCAAAGGCAGGTTATTTGTAATAATTGGCAATCCTTTTCTTTTCTTTGCAGTCATTATATGCCAAGAAAGTTGAAATTCAAGACTATAAGCTTCTGTGCGTTGCTGAAGTAGAAGTGCAAGATCGGAAACTGAAATTGCTTGGAATACTGGGTGGTTGGTGGGTTTTGCCATCATTCACATCTGAAGAAGCAATGTCTGTATTTAGGTACCGTACAGCTATGAAGCATTATATTGAGAGAACAAGGTAATATTGTATGTTGAAATCTGTCTATCTGTATGTTAAGCTTCCAGGTGGTGAATTGCATCGTTTGAGACATCTGATGCGCGGCCTTCCTTCCGTCATTTGGAGTGGATCATCCCTTTTGTAGTCTTTTTTTGCATCTTACTTACCCACAATATTTTTGCAACTTGTGATTCTGACCAATATGGTGTGCCGGTTTATCGGCTCCAATCTGTATAGTGCTGAACAGTGTTTTATTTATTCATTTGATGTATAATTTGGTTTAAAAGCATGGAAAATATATAAACTCCTTCATGCCTGATGTTGAAGAAATGAAGACACTTTCTTGATAAGAGTATCAGGAGAAGAGGATTGAATCATTGTGTCCTTTATGCTTTTGAAGCATTCAATTTCATAACATTCCATTCCATGTGAAAGGACCTATAATTGTAAATGGGCAAGTTGGTGAGTTTGTTATCATTACAAGTTTTATAATATCAACCAAATGATTCTCATAAGGTAAAAAATCAAAATTGTAGAAGGAATTCAGGTTCTCACTCTCAGTGCTTTCACATTTGATGTAGACCTCTCTCTGTTTATGTTGCCAAATTAAGTCTTGAAAGGGGCTTGCACATGATAACTATTATATCTCTCTCAAAAATCCATATCAGATTCTGTTTTTTATGCTTATACAACTCAAACCAGGCCACATATGAAACCCAAATCCAACCTTTCAACAAATGGGTCCCAAACCAACCACCCACTTTGCTTCATAATTCATTTCTAATTTTTCTATTAACAATCCATTAAATGTCAAACACAGCTGTATAAATCACAATTTCCTATCATCAATAAATTTGTAAAAGAAACAAACAAACAAACAAACAAAACCTCTACATACAGAATATCTACTCTCATCCTTGTGGGGTGCAGCCAAAAATTTCAGTTTCTTGCTCAATCAAAACATGCAGATCTTCAAAATCTGGGTATGGATTTCGGGATTCTTTGGGCTATGATTGGATGTCGGAAAATTTTAGGAAAAAAAGAAAGTGGGTTGTAATGAATAGTGAGGAGAATTGATATACAACCTTTCACTTAGCTTTTCCTCCAAGTTTCCACAATCCAAATTGAGTTTTAGTCCATGCTCCAAATGATGACCTTTGGACTTTGGAGGTCACTAGAACTTTGAGCTGAGTCTACTTTTAGCTCCTTGATGGCCTATCGGAACTGTTGATGATACCAAAGGACTCTGTGGAACTATAGGATGTCTCAATTCTGGCGCCCGCATACGAACTGTTGATGGTATAAGACCTCAGGGAGCTGTCTGTTTCTAGCATACCTGTTTTCATAAAAGGAGGTTGACTTGGCTTAGGGATCTCACAATGTTTACTGGTTAGCATTCGGACAACTTCTGCCATGGATGGCCGTAATGCAGCTGAAGCTTGTGTGCACAATAGCCCGATTTGAAGCACATCTGAAGACTCTTTTGCTGGAAAATCAACTCTCAGATTTGGGTCAATGGCTTCAATCAATGTATTGGACGTGTAATGTCTCCAAACCTGAGGCACAAGTGAAGAAAATTCACAATGTAAAATCACTAATGTTATAAAACAAATTTGGGACATGTGAATGAAACTAAGGAAAGTTCTGTTATAGATTGATTTGGATCTTACTGTTTGAAGGAGGGAACCAGAGTCCTGAACGAAGACGTTATTTTTCCTACCGGTCACGATCTCCATGACCAGAACTCCAAAACTATATACATCTGCTTTTTCTGTAAGTTGTCCCTTAACAAGATACTCGGGAGCCATGTAGCCTCTGCACCACCAATTGGATACCAGTTTTAGATGAAATAGATATCCGTGCTAGGGTAGTATAAAGACCAAATTTATTATCTAGACCAGTGAGACACTCAACACTAGCGAATCATATTAACAATTTGGCCAATTATATGATTATTGATGCAAAGGTAATCTAATGGAGACATTGAGTCAAACAGTTATTCAGAAGAAGTCATTGCAACATTTAAGTCTAAATATATACAATTACGTCTACATTTGTTTATGGTTATGTGCATTGCCAAATTACCATTACATGTAATGCTTAAACAAACGTGGAGAAAGAGTAAGAAATTGTTCCGCTTACAGTGTCCCTGCTATTCCAGTGCTAAGATGACTTTGGTCTGCAGCAAAGCACCGCACGAGTCCAAAGTCAGCAATCTTTGGGTTTAGGTTCTCATCTATAAGAACATTGCTGCTTTTTATGTCCCTGTGAATTATTCTTATAGCAGAACCACCATGAAGATATGCAAGCCCTTCAGCAGTTCCGAGTACTATATTGAAACGATGCTTCCACTTCAAAATTTTATGTTTTTGCTCATCTGCAAGCAATGAACAACAAGATTTGGATGCTGCAAATTGTTTGTGGCCTCATTGTTTACCTGGTAATATAAAGATAGGAAAGTTACCGAAAATGAATTGATCGAGGCTCTTGTTCAGTACATACTCGTACACCAGGAGACTCTCGGGGCCTTCTATGCTACAACCCAAAAGCTTCACAAGGTTCTTGTGTTTGATTCCACTGATTAGGTTTACCTCATTGAAGAACTCATCTACCCATTGCCTGGTGTTAAAGATCAATCTCTTCACCGCTACAACTTTCCCATCTGGAAGAGTCCCCATATATACAGAACCAGCTCCTCCTTGGCCAATTTTCCTTGAAGGATTAAAATAATCTGTTGCCTTCTCCAGTGTATCGTATTTGAAACTCAAATTTGACTTGTTAAATAGACTTGAAATCCGGCCAAGATTTTTTTGTTCTAGATCACAACACAATTCAGGAAAATATATGTTAGAACAGTATCAGTAGCCATTGCTAGAGATAATAGCAATGACGGGAAGAAACCAGTACGAACAAACATATAATTGTACCTGTTTTCTTCTTCGAGAACTTGGCATAGACTGCATAAGTTCCAAAGAACGAAAGCATCAAGAAAGCAGTGCCGCTAAGAACAATTGCTACTATGGCTCCTGTTCCGAGAGATTCTGAAAAACCCGACACACGGAGAAAAATTAGATTTTGGTTCCTAAGAGATCACACAGACAATAACACCTCCCCTTTGTTTGGTTGCTTAGAAAAATGCAGAGGAAAGTTCAAATATTAAATTCTACATTGCTCATCCTCTTCAGTTCACAAACCCCCAATCCTTATATCAAAAGCATAATTCAGAACTTGAACTCAAAATCCTAGCTGAATTCACCTTCATCAACACAAACCCCCTAAAAATCAGAACCTCCAACATGACAGAGACCAAACAGAAACCAAAAACTCCATGTTTTTCATCATTAATTCCTCTCTTTTCTCAGCAGCCAAACAACAAAACCAAGAAACAAAACTTACCAGAACGATGGTTTGGATCTTGTCCATCATTATAGAACTTGTAGGTGGAGTACCTGAGATAGCATCCAGCATTCAACCCCCTCCCTTCCGTACTCGGCACGCACCCTCTCACCTCCCGACTCGCCTTCTCCAAGCAAACCCTACACCCATCGCTACTCACACTCTCCCAGCACTGCGCCAGCGCGTACACTCCACCCGCCTCCCCCACCGCGAACCCCCCGGCGGCCACCGCCGCCTTCGTCACATTACCGACCACAGCCCCCACGCTCTTAACAAACCCCGCCCTCTCGCCTACCGCCCTCTCGTCTCCCTGCAACCTCAATCTCGCTTCCCTCTTGAGTACATGCCTCACCATCAACCTCAATCTCGCTTCATGAAATTGATTATTGGGAGAAAGTGAGGGACGTGTTGATGGTGGAGATGAGAGATCTGGGTACATTTTT
>JAYMSZ010002830.1:0-11399 GCA_036897665.1 Pelargonium citronellum
AGAGAGAGAGAGAGAGAGAGAGAGAGAAGCATAAATTTCATGTGTTGATGGTTAACATCACAAAGATAAATTGAGGAATTGTAGTTAAAAGTCAGATGGGGAGAAGCCTAGTTAAATCAGGATTATTTAACCCAAATGATATTAAAATCATAATATCCTATTTGTTTCAATCAATATTTTCAATTTGTCATCTTTTTTATGTCGATTTCAGTTAATTTTTCAACTTAGTTGCATTTCCTACTCTTTTTTTTTCAGATCTCCGAATTAGTTTATTGGTTGGTGGTGATAGCATGGAGAGTCAATTTGAAGAGTTAGCGCAGAATCCTGATATTATAATTGCAACTCCTGGTAGGCTCATGCACCATTTGTCTGAGGTGGATGACATGTCACTACGCACAGTGGAATATGTGGTTTTTGATGAAGCAGACTGTCTATTTGGAATGGGTTTTGCTGAACAATTGCACAAAATACTTGCTCAGCTCAGTGAGAATCGCCAGACACTGCTTTTTAGTGCAACATTACCAAGTGCTCTTGCTGAGTTTGCTAAGGCTGGTCTGCGTGACCCTCAGCTTGTGCGGCTTGATTTAGAGACTAAGATTAGTCCTGACTTGAATCTGACTTTTTTCACCTTGCGGCAGGGGGAAAAACTTGCTTCCTTACTGTATTTGATAAGGGAACAAATTAATAGTCATGAGCAAACATTGATATTTGTTTCAACAAAACATCACGTGGAATTCCTCAATATGTTATTTAGGGAAGAAGGTATTGAACCTTCTGTGTGTTATGGTGACATGGATGCAGATGCTCGCAAGATTAACGTATCAAGGTTTAGGGCAAGGAAAACTATGTTACTAATTGTGACAGATATAGCTGCTAGGGGGATTGACATTCCATTGCTTGATAATGTTATCAACTGGGACTTTCCCCCAAAGCCTAAGATTTTTGTTCATCGAGTAGGGCGAGTTGCAAGAGCAGGTCGGACTGGTACTGCATATTCTTTTGTGACACCGGAGGATATGGCTTACGTTTTAGATCTTCATCTATTTCTCTCAAAACCAATTAGGCCTGCACCCAGTGAGGAAGAGGTGTTGCGAGATATGGATGGGGTGATGGCCAAAATTGATGAAGCAATTGCAAATAGAGAAACTGTTTATGGGCGTTTCCCTCAAACAGTTATTGATCTCATTTCAGATAGAGTTCGAGATATTATTGATTCATCAGCGGAACTATATGCTCTGCAGAAAACCTGTACAAATGCTTTCCGTTTGTATTCAAAGACAAAACCCTTACCTGCAAGAGAGTCCATAAAGAGAGCAAAAACTTTACCACCTCCTGGGTTACATCCAATCTTCAAAAATGCTATTGGAGGTGGGGAGTTGATGGCAATGGCCTTCTCAGAACGTTTGAAAACATTCAGGTTTTGGTCAAAGTTTTTTTCATCCTTCATTAATTTTTGGAATTTTGTTTGATGGATTTCTTTTTAATTGTCTTTTTTTTTTCCTTCCTGACATTGCAATGTTGCAAAGTTTTAATTGCTCAATGATTGATTAATTCCAGACCCAAACAGACCATTCTTGAAGCTGAAGGTGAAGCTGCCAAATCGAAACATGCTAAGGTAACCTGCAGCTTCTATTACATGGACAGCATCTTGTTTTGCATGCTCCTGATCTGTGTTGGAAAATGGAAACATTTATTCTTCATACTTGAGCACCAGACAACTGACAAGAAAAAAAAGAGAGAGAAAGAAATTGGACATTAAGAAAGAGGATAACAGGAAAAAGAGCAGTTGTAAAAATAATATTAACTACTATCTAAGGTCTGAAAATGGGTGTAAAAGAGATATTTTACACTAGCGTCAACAGAAGAACCCTGCTTATTTGGTGATTTGGGTGAATTTATTTATCATATCGGGAATCCCTTCTCCCCCCTTTATGTATGCCTCTGGTGCTTGTTAATTTTTGCCCAATGGTGTAACTTATGGTTTTCCTATATAGTTTTACATGGAGACTGTGGCTTGCTTTCAGGGTCCTTCTAGTCAATGGGTTGACGTGATGAAGCAAAAAAGAGCTGTTCATGAGAAGATCATTAATCTAGTGCAGCAGCAGCGCTCGAGCAAACCTGTTGAAGAGGTAAAAACCCTTCATGTGGTATTTTATGTATAAAATATTCCTTACAGTGTGGGTGCATAACAGCTCTTCATATTAAAATATGTGATTGGTTGCAAACTTAGAGTTGCAACATTCTGATGAAATTCGAATCATATTTACTTTGCTTAGAACAGTTGTGTATTAAGCGAAACAATTTTGTAATGAATCATATATGTATGTGAAACATTGGTTCTGTTAGTGTAAGAATACACCGGTGGAGTTGAAACTTTTCATGGCAGTATAGGTTTTTAAAATAATTATTGTTAGAACAGTGGACGAAGATTTATCCGCGTAATGTACTAGAAGCAAAGAGGTCGATTGACATGTGCCTTTTTAACTGTAAAGATGATGCTGGATTATTTTGTGGTATAGCAGACTATGTAGTTGAGAAACACGTTAGAAATCTGACTAATATGAGATGTAGAGCTGGGAGATGTGTGGATTGTACTATATTCTGCTGAGATTAAAACTACTGGATTTTTCTCAGGGTTGCCCATTTATACAATGGACGTAATTATTAGCTTCTTCTATGTAATTTCAAGCAGGTCAACTTTTATTTATTTATTCATTTATTTATTTTTCAAGTCCTTTGTATATTGCTTCTGACTTTATCATGTAATGCCTACAATTATGGAACTCTATTGTTTCAAGGTTTACTTTTAATGTTTGTGCATTATCTTCCTGTATGTTTCCTTTTATGTTACTTAATGAACTACTTTGTACCTCCAGGAGCCTGAACCTGAGATTGATACATCAAAAGAAAATGTGAAAAAAGGTTTGTTGTCCAGTATTTTTGTTCTTTTGCTCACAGTCACTCATGGCATGTCTTCCAAGGCTTCCTTTGTTGACAGCATATTGAGATAACTTTTGAACTGTTGTCTTTGTTCTGGTACTAAATTGATACTTTGCCCAACACTTTTGAAAGGCGAGCTGCTGAATTATAGATACACTAAGTCTCATTGTCCTCGTCTGTATTAGTTACTATTTTCAGCATCACTGTGTCTATTTTTTTTCAATTTTATTATTAAATGAGGTTTATCACAAGAGAAATCAGAATATATATCATAAGAGTATCCATAAATGTATCATTTTCTGTAATTAAATTTGATTTCCCCCCCTTTGATTTCAGAAGCTCGTGGTTCTAAAAGAAAGGCAATGAGCTCCAAGGATGAAGAATATTTTATAAGTTCGGTTCCTACCAATCATGTAGGTTAATTGGATTCTTAAATGTGGATTTCTTGTGGATGTGTAGATGCCAATTATCTATTTCTTTCAATAGTAGTTTGTTCTAAAGCTCCATTTAAATTGCTTTTGCATTGAAAACTTGGTTGACCAATTAACTTGCATCCTGCCTTTTCCTCAGCATATGGAAGCAGGACTATCAGTTAGAGGTAACAAAGAATTTGGATCAAACAGGTGAGATCCATGTATAAGTTGACTAACTTATGACTGTTAGTTTTTCTTCTTCGGAATTAGTTCTGTTAGTTATTTTCTTCATTTACTGTGGACACTGAGTATGGAGAGGATATATATTTAGAAGTACAAAGCTGAGATTGCCGAACCCTTGTTTATATTCTTTACATTTTCTGTTAGGTCATTTGAGCCTTTTCCCTAGTATTTCTGGGTTTTTATCATTCATAATACCTTTTTTTTATATTTAAATTCTCCCTATTAAACTATAATTAAAAAAATCAAAACAAATACTTCATCCCAAAACAAGTGTCTTTTCTATTTGAGAAAAAGTTAAGAAGTTAGTTAATGTTGTATATTTACTGTTCCATCCCATGAACATGTGTTCTAACAAATTTATTATAGGAATATTATTGATAATTCATGCATAACTAACTTTCTGAAAAAGAAAACAAGACACTTATTTTGGGACGGAGGGAGAATATGATTAACTATTGGTTTTGTTTTGTTTTAAAATCCTTCCTCTTATCAAGATATATTCAGCCATTGCATTGACTGATTATTCCAGAAAACTTGGCAGGAAACTAACTTTATTCTTCCATTGTTCTCACTTTCCCTAATTTTTTGTATCCTTCACCTAGATAGAGTGCAAATTGGAGCTCAATGTAGTGTTCAATAAATTTCATAGTCATTTTGTTTGTCCTCGGTGATCCTTATGTTAACATCATCTCTGCCACTATAGGTTGGAATCTGCAGTCATAGATCTAGTTGCGGACGATAACGGGGGCATGCAGAAACAGAAATCTGTATTTCATTGGGATAAGGTATTTTTTTTTTCCTTTTTTTACTTTCAAGGTTCTTGAAGCAATGAAGTGATGATGTAGTCTGTAGGGGTCAGATAAGCTTTCCGACAAAAAAGAAAGTGAAGAAAGACTGGAGATGCTGCATTTTTGGAGTTCTGTATATATATTTTGCTAATATTATTTATCCTTCTGGTAACAGAGGAGCAAAAAGTACATCAAGTTGAACAATGGTGATCGCGTAACAGCTAGTGGAAAGGTACACTCTTGAACTCAGTTAAAATCATGGCTCACTTGTGAAGAAAGCTCGTTTATAAACTGTTTTAAGAGATGAATGTAAAATTCCATTCTAGTATTTTAAAAAAAAAATTATCTCAGCATCTGTCGGGTTTGCTTACTTGTGTACTTGGATGCTCAGAGCTCTTTGAACTTTGTTTTTCTTCTCCTGTGTAGATCAAGACCGAGGGTGGTGCGAGAGTGAAGGCTACCAAAACTGGAATATACAAGAAGTGGAAAGACCAATCCCATAACAAAATATCTCTTAAAGGAACAGGAGACGAAAGGGATACTGAGGGGCCCTCAAGATCATCAGGTAATGCTTTGAAATTTGAAGTGCACTTGATAGCTTTGTTTAAATTTTCTTCAATGGTTTGATGTTACAAAATGATCAATTTGCCGGTTTAAGATTCCTTAAGGGATCTTCTTCAATTTATCTCAATAACCATAGATCATTTTGTAGTCTGCCTCTCAATTTGTATCATCATTCAAACTTACGCTAATGATTGCCACCATCTCATGTAAATAAACTAAGCCATCATATTCCGACTCTCTAAATGAGTGTCCACTTTTTCTACAATAAAAAATTGGCCCAAATGAGTTTCCACATTCTTTTTTAGTTAGTCGTTCACAAATTACCAACGATAGTCCCATGAGCATCCACAATGCTGGATAATAAGAGTATAATAGCATAAAAGAATGGTGCATTATACTCATTATGTCATTGTGTGAGTGTAATAGCTATTATGCACATAATGAAGTAATTAAAGATACCATTTGTCCAATTTGTTCTTCCAATCTAATAATAAGAGTTTAATAATTTTATATAAGAAAACCAATGGTGGACTAATGCTATTATTTCTCGTGTATAAACCATTGTGAGAATGGGTGTAATAGAATTAGTGGGATGATGTGGAATTGTGAACCCATACTCTTACTATTACCTAGTAAGAGTGTAATTTATTGTGGATGCTTGGCATCTACAATAGTGGATAATTAGAGTATAATAACATCGAAAGTAGTGCATTATATTCATATTAGTGTGAGTATAATAGACGTCAACCACATAATATCTATTATTCACATAATAGAACGATTTGCATGACATTTGTCCAATAAATAATAATTTATATGAAAGAAGAATGGTGGGTCATGTTATTATCCCTCTAGGTTATAAACCATTGTGAGAATGAGTATAGTAGAAATCGCTAGATGATGTGACACTTGTGGAGCTGAGCTATTACTCCTTTAGAGTATAAACCATTGTGGATAGATAAGTTCGTTAGAACTCCTTGAGTTTGTTGCAACAAATGTACATGAGGCGTAAGGGAAAAAGTCCAACCCAACTACCTTATCCTTAATTAGATACTCATTTTGGGACGGACAAAGCAATATTTATGACTATAGAGGTTACATGTATATTTGTTTGATTTTACGGTGCTCAATTTAATGCTAGACTCTACTATTTATCATGGGGCATAATTCATATTTGTAGCCCTGAACCACATTATTTCCATGAGATGATCTTAAACATGCACTGACAGGAATTGGTTCAACATAGAGGAGCATCACATCTCTTCTCGCAATGTTGCATGAAGATTGAAAAATCACAATTTTGTTCCTAGACAACACATGATATTTTCTTTAGCTATATATTTCTGCTTTGATATTTTTATGTTGCCGCTATTGGGGCATTTGCATTAGAAGCGTTATTGAATCTGTTTCTATTGTTGCAGGTTATGGCCGTCGTCCACAAGGGAACACTAGTAACTATAAGGCCGGCAGCAGGAAGCTGCACTCAGTTCCTAATGCCCATGTACGTTCAGAAGTTAAAGATTTGGAACAAGTTCGAAAGGAGAGGCAGAAAAAGGCCGACAGGGTCTCTTATATGAAAAGCAAATCCGATAAGAAGGGAGGTAAGAAATTCGGGAAAAAGGGTGGTAGAGGGGGAAAACAGGGTGGTAAAGGTGGACAACGTGGAAAGGGCAAGTTTTGATGACTTCTTAAGAGTTGTAAACTATCATCTCCAAACAACAATTTTTTTTTGTCATTTCTTGTTTCTTTCTCGAGTATAATTATATCACCTTTCTCCCCCAATCGAAATCAAAATAGGCCGAGAATTGATGATCGTTGTCTGTTGGTTTACCATTTTGAAATCAATTTTACTTCTGTTATGTTTAAGATCTTGGAAGTATATGAAATTTTTTCGTTAGAGAGTAGTAGTTGGAAATGTTGCTTTTTTTTCTTCGAATATACTGTGCGGGTTTAAATTTAGCTTAGCTTTTGAGGACATTTTGGGGCTCTGAAATGGAGGTTTAAGCCAGTGTTTGTAATCAAGTGTAATGTGTAGAAGGAAAATGGCCAAATATGATAACTATGAATATACACTGAGTGCAGAAAAGGAAACAAAAGCAAATGCTCCCAAAAGGTGAGCTCTTATTTTCTCAATGTCTTTTATCTTATTACAATATAATAACACATTTTTCTAGGATATATAATATCTACCCTTTCCCTTCTGCCCATCATTCATCGCCCATTGAAGTCTCAAATTCAATGTCAACCAAATACTTTGAGGGAAAAGAGAATGTTGCAAAAGGCTTTTTTAATAGCCAACATGATCAAAACCATACCAGCTTCAACAACGTGCAAGGTCCAAGCTGTACTCTCAAGTAGTGCAAATTGATAATTGATTCTTTCGAGTTTGGTTAACATGTCACGTAAACTGCATGAAATTTAAAATCGGTTCATATATCAATTCAATCACTTCATTTTATACCGAACCTAACGCGACATTAAAACATATTGGAGCACAAGCATAATTGTCTCCCAAGGGTGCAAGTGAAACTCGACAAGACTTGCAGTACCAAAACTAGTACTGCAACTAGGCTCTCTTTCCGTTTATTTGAGTAATGACACGAGACAGATAAGTCAAAGTGTTGTACTGTAGCTAGGTTCTCTTTCAATTTAGCAAGAGGAGGCCTAAAGTTGAGCCATCTCTCTTAAAACCCATTTAAGTGTTAGGTGGGCACTGGGCTTTAAAAGCTCAATGCAGAAACAGAAAATGAGAGAGTAATGAATGGACAGCGTGATACCATAGTCAATTCACCAACAGTGCTCAAACTTGTAAACTTGAAACTAATTATTGATCAAGAAACTCTGACGATACATAAACACCCAACTGGACTGCAAGCATTATAGACAGAGCTACATAAGAATCAGAGTTTCAACAAATCTACATACAGAAACTCATGCGGTGCCTATTTGATACCATACATTACTAAAAAAGGAAAAAACTTCAGAAACTTGGGCTATTTTCATCGCCTTTGGCACAACAGATTGATGCTGTACAAAAAATGAGTCCAACGACGAGATACCAGCCTCTAAACGAACATATATAATCGGATTGTTGTATTGTACATATCCTGAATTAGGCTTTATGTCCAACAAGAAGCAGGAATTCCATGCTTTTGAAACCATTCGGGCATACGGAACCTTTCCTTGAGCACTGGCCTAACATCTTCCTGTTGAGAGAGGTGCTTGAGGAGTGGAAGCAGGACATCCAGAAGCTGATCCATACAAAAACACAGATTGAGAGGTGGTATGTGATAAAACATTTTTGTCTAAACGATAATAGGATTTTTCAAAATAGTTATTGTAGTATAGTACCTGTGTATCATGGGGTTGAACAGGAGAAAAAGGAATGCATGGAATTCCATTGAGCGGTTGTAACAAGAAACTGAATGGATTGTTGTCAACAATTACAGTTCGGCTGAGATCTTTTGATATGCAAGAAAGATCTTTCACATGCTCTCGATACTCCCTGCCATCAGTGAAGATATAACGTTAACTAACTTATCCTTAACTTTTGCATAAATTGGAAAGCGGACACTCATTTTGGGACAAAGGGGGTACTACATTAAGATTTACCACAAACATGGAATTTGGACTGCAACTAACATAAGTACAAACTATGAACACTTGGGAAGTCTTATGAATAATGAAAATTCTAAAATTTACTTCCAAACTATCAAACAATTCCTATATTTTATGAAGAATTTACAATAAGGATTTTAAGAAACTTCTGAATATGTATTCTGATGGAAAACTCTTATACCGAAAAAGTATATACCATCCTACTAGATAACACCAGCAAATGACACACACTCACTGAAGAGCCACAAGATATAAATTCAAAATCTCCCTCCAAAGCAGGGCACCACTTCAAATTCCATGGAACATCAAATATCACATTAAAATTTAATCTAAGAAAACAAAGCTCTAAGAAGGTGTAAAATATAACAACAAATCTTAGTTTGATGTGAGAGAGATTAACTATACATTAAATGCAGATACTTAGAAGGAAAATATAATGGGTTAGCTTTATCACACATTCAACTCTCACCATACATACAGCAAATAACTGTATATCTGAAACAAAGAGCAACGAGTTCTACTCTCATGGGTTCAATGATTATGAAAAAAGGAAGTTGTACATGCAGACCTGAAATTAATGGCAATTTCACTATTAAAGAGGTTCATTTGCTTGATTTACATGATGTGCAAGACTGCTGGTGGCTCCTTATGGCTAGGGAACATCCATGGGCTATTTGTTTACAACGAAATCAAGGACTCGTTGCATCCTGAAAAGAAAGCAATTAAAGGGATCTCGAGTGATGCTTAAGTTATTGTTTCTCATAAAATGAACTTCAAGTGGCATGCTTTCTCTCTTGAGAGCTAGAGAATATGTATTGTATAGGATTGTTTCATTTAAACCAAACACTTCTAATGAAAGCACAAGGTGAATTCTATGGCATACTATAGAGTAGAAAATGGCAAGATCATATATGCTTGTAACTAAATATGACTCTCCATGTTGTTTCTAATCAATGTTCTAGAAATTCAAGAACAAACATATGTGACCGAATCCATCACTGAAGCTTATTAAGGAATGAAGGCCAGGAAGGAGGTTTCTGTAATGGTAACAACGTATTAGGTAACTTAGCAAAAAAAATGAGGCATCATACTAGGTAAAAGAAGAGAAGAAAAGTATGATTACAACAGAAGACGGGCCCCTTAGGGGGTGGCACAATGGTCAAGACACACATCTCCACGTAGGAGGTCATGGGTTCAAATCCCATTGCATCAGGTGGGGTGGGGTTTGGGTTAAAAGGGGAGAGTTACCCCCGTTGTGTAGCTCAATTTTTTTAAAAAAAAAAAAAGAAAAAGAAAAAAAAAGAAGACAGAAACAAAGAAAGTGACATTACGTGCTAGTTGTTGAAGGGCGATAGAGACGAAGACTAAATCGATTTTCCACATCAATTCTGTCCACTAGTGGTCTAGCATAACCTGTTACATCCACATATATATAACTTCTTTGAGGACAACATTATAGGAAAAAATCGAAAAGAGCAACATAAAAGCAGCAGCAGCCAAGCTTCAAAAATGGTAAATTAATAATCAAACCTTCAAGGCCAGCTGTGAACAACACAAGATCCGCAAACTTGCTAAGTTGCTCCAAAAATTCTTTCAGTCCAGGTCGCTCAAACACCGTGACATAATTTATCTTGGTCTTTCCTTCACATTCCTTTAAATCTCAACATACTCAAATCAAGATATTTTCTTAAGTAAAATATTAAGTTATCAATTGAGAACACAAATCACTTAAATGCTGGACCTTGTCTGAAGATATGCATTCTAGCTCAAATGAGTCCAGCCCAGCTTCTGTTGCTTGGTTACGGACAGCAGCAGGCAAACTAGATGTCTCGTATGCACATACTAAAGTTTCATCCAAGTCAAGAACAACCTGCAATAGAACATATCCTAGTGTCAAACTCGTAATATACTATACAGGAAAACAGAAACCCGATTGCAAACAACTTCTAAACAGTGTGAACAAAAAATAACAAAAAAGAAAGAAACTGAAAACTTTAAATGACCACAACTCCCAACACTCATCAGTGCCATTAATGTTACAGCTTACTTCACACCTTTCACATGCACTGTTCATAGTCAACCCCAAAACATAAAATGTACTCTTCATCCCACATGTTTGATAATGAACATCCATGATTTTCTTTCTAAGACCTGTTTTGATATCCCAATTCCCACATTCACTGAAAAGGCTATACCAGAACTCTGAAACTCATAAACAAGGTACACATAAAAAGCAGCAACTTCTATTACATTATACTTCATTAGAATAGCATATATGCTTTAAAGCTATGGTGCCTGTAAGTGTTTATGAATGAAAAAGCTATAGTGCTGAAACATCTGGATTATGCGGCCAAAAAATCTACATAATCGGCTCGAAACCTCTCCCAATTGTCAAACACATCACTTAATCTCCTATACAACTACATTTTTTCCCAAACAAAATTGCACTCCCAAACACCAGAATTCAGAAACCCGTTGGTCGTTATCCACACACAAAAGTGAAGCACAAATACCTAAAATTCGTTACAGGTTCACGGTAACAACAATCAAATACCAGCAAAAAGCTCAAACAACCAAACAAAGAACACAAAAAGGAACGATTATAAGCAAAAATGGGATCACAATCGAACAAAAAAAAAAAACTCGTACAAAATCAAAATAGCGCCATTAAAAGCATAACCGTACCGTGAACCTCTGGAATCGACGATCGTCGGCGTCGTCAACCGCGGCGGCATCCCTGGCGTCGGAGATGAGAACGGAGGTGGTGTCGTCAGGCGGCGAGTGGGGTTCCTGAAGCTCGACGACAGGGGGAGGCTTTGAGGGAGGGGGGGGG